>NMRB01001573.1:121454-159520 GCA_002633025.1 Notospermus geniculatus | reverse complement strand
GGGGGGGGGGGGGGGGGGGCAGCTGACATGATGGGGATGCAAGAGTGAAAATGTGTGAGGGTTTGCTGAAGGTCGAGGTACTTCAGTCCTGCTGAACAGGTGCAGGTATCCAGGGGTTGGGGCCTGTCAGTTTTTTGTATTAAGAGGGATTTTCCCTCACTTTAGCCCCTACATCTTCTGACAGCCCCCTCGACTCAACGTTCTTCTTGTCAAGTGTAGAAATAGAAAGGTCACAGGTTCAATTTCCCAGTGGTGTCACCGATTTGTATTGTCAACTGGTCTGAAAGGATCAAGTGATGTGCTGAATGAGCTGCTCCTTGAGTTCCCCAGAAAGGTTTCTGGAGAGACTGCGGTAATACCATGTAATGTGAAACGCCTTTGACACATTGTTCGAGACTGCGCTACCGTAACAAAAGTCGCAGTATAAAAAGTTGAATATTATGGTCATCTACCTTGAGTGGTATTAGAATCAGGTTCAGAGACTTTGCTAAACCAGACACGCCACACCAATCTCGTAAATGTCACCCAAAAAATGTGACGGTCTTTTCCGACGGCGGTTAACTGGAATGAAATAGTGGCTGACACCTCCCGTCTCAATGAGTCATCGAGTCATTTAAGACTCGCTGCATTCAAATGACTCAAATCGGATTCAACGTTTACGTCTTTTCATCCTTTGATGAAGGAAGCTACATCTGTATCTAAACCCTGCCATTTTCTGGTTTGTATTCACGCGATGGAGCCATCAGTCGAAAAAAATCACACAATTGAATGCCAGAGGCTAACAACAACAACAACGATACAAACGTGACGGACCGAGCGCAGACAATCGAGGATACTCAACCGGCGTGTCAGTGAAAAATGGCCGCTGCTTCGAGGGAGGTGCTGTTTCCATGGTTACTAAGCTAATCGTTGTCTTTGTAGCTGCCCAGATGTGTGATACTAGCCGTGATTTTTGTAGCGTATGGGTGGCTTGAGGCATGTTGCCAGATTTAAAGGTATTTGGTCGTTCAGAACCTAAAATGCTACAATCTTCATGCTATCAAGTCTATTAGGTATTCTTGCAATACTCTGGACTGTAAACGCCGTTTGCTTGAATCACAAAAGTGTAAACCACCAGTAAAATGCCCCTTTCATCCTTTCAATATCTCAAGTAATTTGGCCACAACTCAAAAACAACATGTTCAACATCCCATAATGGGCCTACAGCTAAATTATTCATGAAAGCGTTAAAATTATTTCCAGAATAACTCCCCAAATCGAAACTCTTGGTAAAATTTGCATACCATTAGCGTTGAGAACGCGAAGTTTATCGTGATACAGGTACCGGTACAATGCTGTTGAGAAAAAATCAATGTCGCACGCAATATACGACCCGTTAGTTTGTTTTCAATGAGTTTGAAACAGGGTATAAATAACGAGCGACCAATTAACGTGGTCTAATTACAGTAATTAAGTCACTAACGAGCTCCTGTATTACACTGCTCTTTAGCGTTATGTGTAATAGCAGATGCGGTCTTTTTTGTGAGGTTAATTTTCGTTTTTGTTCTGGGCTGAACTGGGAGCAACCAGAGAGGGATACTTTTGATAAAATACTATACACAATTTAGATGTCATGAGAAAAATTTTGGCTTTTACAGAATGCTTCAATTCATCTCTGAAACAATCTCAAAGCACTTTACGTTATTCCCCCTCCCAAAATCGGCGGTTGACGCCAGGTGTGCGCTGGAAAGCGATGTGTGGAATCTTTGTGCCAGCGATGCTCGCCCAATGTCAAAAAATACCAAAGCCGATATCGCCTCGTCTGCGGTGGCTGGCGAGAAGATCGGTGGCGAGTCGATCGTTTGTGACATCACCTGGTGTACTGCTGGCTTGAAGCACGTGTAGGGCCTAGCAGGAAACAGGTGTCCCACCCCTTCAGCCCTACTTGAAAAGGATTTGCATTGAATTTGAAATTGAAACATAAATTCACCGTAGGGGAAACATATGTTAGTACAGATAATATTAATTCTGTGATGGAGTTATTATCTCTGATAACAATAATATAGTTTGTGTACGTATGTAAACTTGAAACAGATGCTCATTCTCAGGATTAGATTTCATTCGATTCAATCCCAGTAAAATCAGGACGCATTCACGATCACAAATTATTTTCGCTCCAAAATGACAAATGCACAGATTCTCTTACCCTCCCAGAGTTAGGCCTAATAGACCCTTAGTGCCTGAAATTCGGAGGCCTAAATAAATGGAGGGAAATTTAGATTTGAAATTTGCCATTTCAGTTTCCGTTTTTGCTGAAATTACCACTGACAGTGAAACGGTTAAATGGACATCAGACTACGACACTCATCAAAATGAATATTTAATGACCAATCGTCAATGTTTACATATTACGCCGCGTGTGTTTATCCAATTCCCTGCAGCAGACGCAACATTGATACATTGGGCGTATGCTGTGAGAGAATCGTTATCCAACCGGAGCGAATCGCTGGAATACAAATTGAACCGTTACGGAAGTGTAGCCGATTGTTCACGAGACAATACCACACTTAACTAGTGTAGGTTCGCTTCAAGGCGGTTTTAATGATTTTCAATGCCGTTTAGAGAGTAATCGTGCAAGATTTTATACAGCGCTTTCATCTGTCGCAGAGTCTCAAAGCGCTTCATGTTATTACCCCAGTCTCTCCAGAAACCTTTCTGGTGAACTCAAGGAGCAGCTCATTCAGCACATCACTTGATCCTTTCAGACCAGTTGTAATACAGTTTACAATTCGACCGGGAGTTGACCCCGTGGCCCCTTGATCATAAGACCGACACCTACACTACATCAGCGTGGTCCCTAAAACGTTAACGACAAACCCTATTCAGCATCAATTGCCATCTAATAATACTCTGCATGCCATATTTAGCGTGACCGCTGCTGCTATGAAAACATTAATCAGTATACTGCTGGTCGAATATGAATGGGCCCGTCCCTAAGGGGACCTCGAATCAATAAGCATCGCTGTGGCAGTAAACCTAGAACGGTAGGAGTGATTGTGATCAGGGACGGTGTCGAGGCCGATCGCACTGTTGAGATAACCCAGTGCCAACGTGATAACCGAGTGGTCATCACGTCCGCACAGCAAGCAGCAGGTCTCGGGTTCAAATCCCAGCGCATAACGGATTAATCATCCCTGGTTTTTCACGTCCGTCACATGAGACAGTAAGCCGTGGTGTCTTGTGCCTTTGCAAGGGCAGGTAAAAGACCCATCAAACCTGCTTGGCAAGCAGCAGGTCCCGGGTTTGAATCTATCTCGGACAACACAGGATTAACCAAGCGACCCCGACTCTTCACGTCCATCGCATGGGACAGTAAGCCTTGGTGCCTTGTACCTTGTTTCTTTGCAAGGGCAAGTAAAAGACCCCATTCAAGTGAGGAACATGAGTAGCTTGAGACGGCCTCTTCCATACTTACCAGGGCCAATAATGCTTTGGCTTCAGCCCTGATGGAAAAATCCAATACAAGCCGGACTAAATAATGTCTTGATAAGAATTATCCTGAGATCGATAGCGCTGATGTCTATAATCACATAATCGTCATTTCCAATTGTGCTGATTGGTCAATAAGCGAACAATTTATGGATCTTCAACCAATCGCGTGATTTTCAGACGATTATGTAATCATGGCCGACAGATGCTCTGATCTCAGTATTTAGTCCTACAAGTGAGATTGGGAACCAGTCTATTGTCATGGCAACCAGACATTGATTCTGACTGAGCAACAAAAGAATGAGGCCATCACCCCTTCAAGAGTTTGACAGATATCTGATTCAGTGTCAAGAGTCCATGACCTGAAAATAGTTCAGCTTTTGTATTAGTATTACTCATCAGGACAGCACGACACAATGTAACCAATAGCAGTCCGTTGATATGGGTTGAGGAGGAGGATGTAGACAGCTCGCTACACACAAGTTTCGTTCCTGGCTGTGATGTGTCTCACTTGGAGTGCCTATCATATGGATTTTCCACTTCCTCGAGTTTTCACAGCGTAATGAGCACAGTGGGTCGAAATCTCGATGCCAGTAGGACAACTGTTTTGGTAAGTGGAGGACCGTGTGAAATTCCAGATGGAATTGTCGAGGAATTCTGTGTTCCACATTCTATAGTTTGGACCAATCCGTGTGAAGTTTGTACCAATCAGTGTAAAGTTTGGACCAATCAGTGTAAAGTTTGGACCAATCAGTGTAAAGTTTGGACCAATCAGTGTAATGTTTGTACCAATCAGTGTAAAGTTTGGACCAATCAGTGTAAAGTTTGGACCAATCAGTGTAAAGTTTGGACCAATCAGTGTAAAGTTTGGACCAATCAGTGTAAAGTTTGGACCAATCAGTGTAAAGTTTGGACCAATCAGTGTAAAGTTTGTACCAATCGGTGTAGAGTTTGTACCAATCGGTGTAAAGTTTAGACCAATCATTGTAAAGCTTCAGCCAATCATTGTAAAGCTTGGGCCAGTCATTGGTTAAACTGATGACCAATGATGAACACTTGCGACAAGCGCCTGCTTTTTGCTGGAGCGGCTCACAAATAGGCCACATACTAAGAACTTTAAAGGGACTGTGAGACTCTGCTTACAATGGCCTCATACTAAGACTTCAGAGGGACTCTGCTCCGAAGAGGCCTCAAGGCTTCAGATTGTGATCTTGACAGCATAGCAGCATGCAGTTCTCTTGGTATACACGCTGGCTACATGGTCTCGTTTGAATTAAACCCAGCCTAGCCATATACGGGTACGTTCTTGTGTAGTTTAAATCAATAAAGACAGCGGCACAATAACTTCGCATGTCTTTTCAAAGTACGCAACATGAGAAACAGGCATATCTCACGTCTGCTTTCCCTGTCGTCGTGGTAACGAATAAAATGGCACCGTGCCAAGTCACGCCAGTGCCTCGATCAGGGATAAAATGAAATTTGTAAAGACGGATCTGGAAAAGTGATCCGTGTAGTTAATCTGTCCGGATTAGGAAAGTAATCCAGGTTCGTTATGCATCATATTTCGCTTCGGAGCGGATTATGCCTCGCAGCGTGATACTAATTGCTTGCTGCTATTCAATTTCACAGACATAGCTCGTTTGGGCGATGTGATCGTGTTTCTGTCGTTTTTAGGAGTTGCATTCGTGGAGGGTTGAGTCGTTTTGTGCACATCTACACCAAGGCAGCCATTTTCTCAGTCAGGATCAGGGGCGGATACACGATTTCGAAAAGAGAGGGCGGACTCTGCTAGAAACATTGAAATCTGCGGTGAATTTCAATGATTTGCTCCAAATTTCAGAATTTCCAACCTCATTGCACTAGGCACAACATCAATGTACTCGGCACCACACCAATGCACTCGGCACCACACCAATGCACTCGGCACCACACCAATGTATCAGGCACGACCTCAATATACTCGGCACCACCGCCGCGCATTAGGCATCATCTGGCACCCACTTCAACTCTTCTTCGAGTCACTATTTTCGTGTGTAGAGGCCTACGACGAGTACAGATCAGCCGAGGACGTACATGTACCACATACCATTAACGACCCACAATGGAGGCTACGTTATGATTAGTACCATGAAAGCCTCGATAATTCTTAAATCATCTTGATAACGGCACTTAAAGACCGATTATGCACCATTGTATCCTACTTTGCAAATTGGTGTGTCATTTGCGATTGTATGAGTGATAGAACCGTAATGGGTTTAACACTTTTACGATGATAGAAATAAAACTGAATAGGTGATTCTCCAATTCGCAGACCTGTGCACTTCACCGAAATCACAACCACAACCTCGATCTGAAACCAGCTGACGTGATGCAATCCATGATTCAGCTATGCCGGCAAGCATTTTGCTTCAACTATTTTGTCATCTATTCTACACGTTTTACTTTCAGGCCAGACAAAGTCGCACAAGAAAAGTGAATAAGTAAGAATATTCCAGTTTTTCAGGGGCCTAATTTTGTTTATATTTTCTCTTTCAGGTCTGGTGGGCATTGATGTCTCAGAAACAACTTGCCAAGCGCCGAACAGACCGTATGAATTTGGTTTACGGAGATTGAAATTGGACAAAAACATCTCCTCGGGGGTATAGTCTTAATTATTCAAAAGATGAGACTTTGATTGCTAATTTCAAGTTGGGACGTGTCGTGTTAAACCTCGCCTGCAGGGGTGATCAAAACTGGAGTATTTCTCGAATGTGTGATGCCGAAATAACTGTTTTGTGTACACCACGTGGTACTGGATAGTTTCGAGTTCCCCACACAAGACGTCAAAATGAGGATGAAACTACGGAGTGTACTGATGTACACGATTCTGATGGTGATGCTGATAATTGTCGCCCAGCAGTACTCATATTCAAATCTTGAAAAAATTCCGCAAATTCGTACGACCCAGAAACCGGTCTTGAAAATTGCGAAAGAGATCGTCATGAGACAGGAGTACGAGACGCTATACAATTATTTCCGGCGTAAACCGAACGACACGGACATTGTTTACGTCAAGCGGGTTGAGATAAAACAGATGACGGTGCAGGAAAGTTGGCAGATGATTCAGAAACTGAACCAGAAAGTTGACATGGAGTCGGCGTATCTGGAAACAAAGAACGTGAAGCCGTCGTGGTATAATTATAATCGTAAACCGTTCCCGGCGCCGCGGGAAAAGCCACGTGATCCGAAATCGCCGACGCCGGCGGAATTCTTCGGGATTAAAAGGGACGTGAATTGGAGGAATATTCGTTATCTGATAAACCAACCGCATGTTTGTAACTGCAAAAATATGTATCTCCTGATCATGGTGATGTCAGAGGCGTCTGCAACGCCGATGCGTATGGCCATACGGGCCACTTGGGGGCGTTTGTTACACGCTTACGGGCAAGACGTACGTGTTGTGTTCATCCTTGGTGCGACTACGAGTACATACCAGCAGTCGTTGGTTGAAGCCGAGGCGTCGCAGTACCACGACATCGTCCAGGGGTCATTTTACGAGTCTTACAGTAAACTAACAGACAAGGCAATCATGATGTTAAAATGGGCGTCTAAATATTGCTCAAACGCAAAATACGTTTTAAGACTTAACGACAACGTTATTATCCACCCGTACAAACTTGTGAAATATCTGAAGAAGTTAAATTTACGGAATTTATACTTAGGAAAGGTGGTATACCTCGATACGCCACAGGAAAAAATGGCAGGACAGGATCGTTATACGTCTAACGTCACATGGACAGGAAAGACGTTCCCGCCGTACTGCGCCCGTCCGCATATCGTGTTATCCATCAAAACCGTTATAGACATGAACTTTATGTCACGGCGCACGCCGTGGGTATTCCCCGATGATATATACCTCGGGATTTTAGCGGAGAAACTCGGCGTCACCCCGTACGACTATTCCAGGGGTATTGGTAAAATCCAATACGGTCCTGACCCCGCCGACATATTAGCGAACATGACGACACCGATGATGATCGTGGAGACGCACGATAGCGGACAGATGACAAGTAATCAACACCGATTTTGGACGGCGCTTCAACAACACCTGGGGACCCAGGATAGCAAGGGGGCGGTCCTAAATGATCGCGAGATTGTACCTGTCACTCTGGGAGACGTGTACATTGAAACATAACTCTTCCACCGCCAGAGTGAACTTCATAAAAAACGGAGCGTTCAAAATTTTTGGGATGGTTCCAAATTTTTTGGACGTTCCAAACTTTTAGGATTGTACCCTACAGAGAAGAGTGGTTTCCATTCAGCTATAATACAAGTCCATTGTGTGCATGATGTATGAGTATAAAGTCAGATCTTTTCCGCATGCAAACTTTTGTAAAAAACTTCTATGTGATATTAGTATTAGTTTTTGTATCCATTATTTTATAAACTAACAAGCCTCGAAACCAGAATCTTTAAATCAACACTTCGCTAAAAGCCTGTGTTAATCCACTGGGTTGTTTACGTGGGATACCAACTCATTCCCATTTATTTTACGAAGAGATTAACGCTCAGAGGGTTCGTCACGTCTTGTGTATTTTGTAAGTTACGGACACCTTCCACTCCAGACTTCACCCAGTGTTGCTGAACTTCAACCTCAGATGCCAATGCACCAACCACTAGGCCATGAAGAAAGTTCCAGTTAATAGACCTTGCCACATAACTAGGCCTAGGGCACAGTTACGTCAGAGGCCAATGCACCAACCACTAGGCCATGAAGAAAGTCCTGCTGACCAGCAGGTTAGACTGTCCCATAGGCCTAGGATACAGTTGAACATCTAGTCACAAAAGTTTGACAAAACCGGGAATTTTCATACCAAATACATGTACAACCTCTCAACATGGGTTTCGTTGGAAAGATATCAAAAGGTTTTCGTCAAAGCATATTTATGACCATATTTCATTTACTTTGCCATATTCTTTTGCATATTGGTGTAAATTTTGTGTAAGA
Source organism: Notospermus geniculatus (assembly GCA_002633025.1). Taxonomy (NCBI): domain Eukaryota; kingdom Metazoa; phylum Nemertea; class Pilidiophora; order Heteronemertea; family Lineidae; genus Notospermus; species Notospermus geniculatus. Next base: position 151,065 of record NMRB01001573.1, on the reverse strand, counting down.
CGCCATTAAATGGTTCAATGTTGCTTTATAGATGACAGATGTTTTTTTAATTTTTCAAAACTTGTTAACTATTAGACAAATCCCAAATTGATGAAACGAGAAAGATCTGTGCACTTCCGCCGAAATCGTAAACAGAACCTCGGTCTGACACTGAATGACGAGGTGTAGAGAACCCCACGACCATGTGACGACAGTGAGTTCGACGACGTTGCATCAGAGTCGACCATTGCTGAAACATCGCTTGCGTCACGTCAGCTGGTTCCAGGTCGAGGTTCTGTTTACAATTTCGGCGGAAGTGCGCAGATCTGGGAATTTGGGATTCGTCTATTGATCCCAAACAAATGAGATCCCATTCGCCTTGGCGTCTTTGGACAAGATTCTGAAATAACACTGAGGCATTTCTGAAAATACTTCACAGATTGACGACCTTACCTTTATAACCTTGAGGAGTTTGTTAAAACGATCGACCTCCTGGGTCAGCACCGTGGTGAGCGAGTTCAAGCGTCCCATCTCGTCAGGCTGGAAGAAAATTTGAAACAAGTTACTGAGATCTGATTGGATGAATTTCGCTCCTCCCCTTGAAGATGATTGGGCAACAGAAAATTTGAAATAAGATCCAGTGATTCGTGTGGAGGAAGTTGGGTCCGCCCCTCCAAGATGACTGGACAACTGAACAAACAGAAAATTTGAAATGAGATATCCTGAGATTTGATTGGAAGACGTTAGCTCCTCCCCTTCAAGATGATTGGACCACAGATCGACCAGGAGGACAATGTTAGAAATGAAATATGCCAAATATTTCTGGGAAACTGGGCCATAACTGAAGCAGAGAATATATTGATATTCCAAACTCTCACCTCGAACATATCCTCATGTGCTTTCTCAATATTTAACTTGTCCATTAGTTTACCCTCGATGCTCTCGGCGAGTTCGTAGACGATGTCGTCGTTTGATTTCCCGCTACCGCCGGACGCCATGCGAGGCTGGACCTCCAGAATTGTGTTGATGAGGGCCTGGGTTTCTTGTGTCTGGTAAAACAGAGAAGACGGTTCAGAGGTGTTAGACTCAGGCTTTTATAAAGTGCTTTCCATTATCTCATCTGCCCCTGGAGTCCAGCAGACGACATCTTCTCTCAAAGTTTTCTCACATCCTGTGGTATTGATTGAAAAATATTTGAAGAAAGGTTGTTCCTATCAACCACCTGAAGAATGTTTCTTCAAATTTTTTCCAATTCATTTTCAAGGCTTTTAGTAAACGTCAACAGAAGATATTAGTGAGGTTTCGCAAGCGCCCGGTTAGGCCCTGCGGCGATGTTTACCTATTGTGTGGGTATACCCAAACAATAGATAAACGTTGTCGTATGGCCTGACCGGGCGATTTCGAAACCTCTCTACCGTCTGCTCAAACCTGGGGGCAGATGGGTTAAACAGTCTCAAAGCACTTCACATTATTACCCCAGTCTCTCCAGAAACCTTTCTGGGGAACTCAAGGAGCAGCTCATTCAGCACATCACTTGATCCTTTCAGACCAGTTGAGACGACAGAGTCAGGACTCGCACCCGCGACCTCTCGATGTCACAACTCACCTGGAATGCGATATTGGCGTTGTCGTGCATGCCGAAGATTTCAGGATCATCGATCAACGGCAAGCCCTCGATGTACGTTCTGTACTCCTGGAGCGTGTCGGCGATCGGCGCGTAATAGATGCCAGATTCGGAGAACGTGTAGCCCTCGTCGAGGGTTCCCGGGTAAAAGAAACGTTTCAGGATCGTACTCAGGCATCGTTGATCCCAGTTATCGGTCACACGGCCACCGTATGTGATCTGAAATCAACACAGAACATTGTTTATTTCAGGTATTTTCTCACCGAGGGCTGGTGACTTGTCGGTGGAGATTTAGAGGCTCTGACTGTAATACAGTCCCAAACTGCTTCAAACTATTACCCCAGTCTCTCCAGAAACCTTTCTGGTGAACTCAAGGAGCAGCTCATTCAGCACATCACTTGATCCTTTCAGACCATTTGAGAATACAAAGTTGAATTGCCCATCTGGTTTTATACTGTACTACACTCTATCTACGTAAGTCAAGTAGAGCGAAGTCCGAAGGCAAAGAGACTGTAGGTGCTTGTACCTCTGCAAGGGCAAGTAAAAGACCCCATCCAAGTGAGGAACATGAGTAGCTTGAGATGGCCTCTTCTGTACTTAAAAGGGCTGATAATGCTATGGCTTCGGCCCTCATGGAAAGATCTGATACAATACTGTTGTAGTAGGCCTTGATATTTGAAGATGAGTTGCTGGGCCTACAAGGCGTATAACACAAACCTGGCCTGTAATGTAGATCAGCGCGTCCCACGGTATCACGCCATCAGCACAGAACATCTGTAGGTTGAGGAGCGCACACTCACGGTCGCTGTCATTGAATTCGTATTTAATGTTCCAGCCGAGCGGACCGAATTTCTTCCTTTCTTGTATGATGGCGTGGAAGAAGCACATTCCGAAGATGATCTTACGCCAGTCGATCCCAAGAACTGAAACAAGAAGGTATCGGATGATTTGTGATGTAATGTAGGGGGAAACCAGTTGAAGCTGCCACAGAAACATGCACTGAGATAGGGAAGTGGTTTATTACTTATGTCAATAGGTATGACTAGTTTTGAACCCGCAACTACGGACGCAACTGTTGTAAACTACACCACTCTAACAGCACAAGATGAGCTGCTTGAAAAATGCGAAGATTTTTTTCAACTTACTGTTATTCTCGAAGAAGTTCGGCGTCATTTCTGTGAAAGCTCGTCGCGTGTTCGCACGAAGTCCTTTCGGCGGTTCGTTCGTGACCTTGACACTGTTCTGAAGGACGCTTACGGGGAACGCTTTGGACGGCATCGAGCTCAGAAACAGGCGATAGTCGTCATGGATTTCGCCGGGCGTCTCCGCCATGTTTTTCACCATGTTTTCCATGGCAATCATCCACGACGCCGCCAGATGACAATTCTGGAGGAAGACCCAGTCGCCGGATTTTGCAGCGTTCGCGATGAGTTTCTCCGCCACGGGACCCTGACCTTGACCTAGAGATATGGCTTGAACCCTGCAAGCAGATTGCAAAAATTTTACGTTAAGCACGGATCAGTCCCAAATACCAAGAAGTCACACCTATTCTGACAAACTTTTCGTGAAAAGCAGATCCACCTACCTTTCAGAATACGACTTTTCCTTGGCGAATCTCAGGAACGCCCCCATCGGGTCAGAACCGGTACTAAGCACGAACACCAACGGCACGACCTTTGACATATCGGCGTACAACGTATGAAGATCAGTTACTGGACTCTCGATGAATTCCTGACCGAGGTTGTTCTTGACGAAGTCAGTGACGGCAAGGATCACCTGAAGATGATATCAAATTGTGTCATTATCATATTTACATCACAGCATTATTGTCCCTGGTAAGTAGCCTACGGAAGAGGCCATCTCAAGCTACTCATGTTCCTCACTTGGATGGGGTCTTTTACTTGCCCTTGCAAAGGCACAAGGTACAAAGCACCACGGCTTACTGCCCCATGTGACAGACTGAATAATCTCATATGGCCAGGCCTGGATTCGAACCCAGGACCTGCTATTTGGTGAGCGGATGTGATAACCACTTGGCTATCACGGCTCTTAGTGTTCACCCATCAGTGTTCCAGCAATAAAATGTCAACGTCTTGTCCCCTTCCTAACGTACACACCATCTCAGGGACAGTACACCCTAAAGCCCCTCATGCTTAAATCTCACAAACTTTAGAAACGAAAAGTTCTCATATCCTACCTTTTCTTCCTTGAATGCTTTCGTCAAAATGAGTTTCTGGAACTGTGACAAACGCTTGTCCCAGTGACCTTTGACCTTGCCATCATCCGTCTCGGGAGGGACGCCGGGCTCACAGTCTGGTTCCGGCGGCACCGGGCCATATTCTGGTGCCGTCTCGGGGTTGGCGTGGATCTAAATTGAAAAGCAAAATTGGAATTTTTCCTGCTTGTAAAAAAACTCTAGGGTCCAACTGAACCTCCCCAATCTGGACACCCCTTCACACTATACCTTACGACCTCTGAAGTCAGGACACCTCTCAACCCTTTTGCTGACCCCACCCCCCACCCCACCCCACCTGGACAACGTTACAAGGGGTCAAAATCTATCACCAAGTCNCCCCCTCCCTCCCCCGGAGAACACTACAAGGGATCAAAACCTATCACCAAGTTTCCAACTGTCACAAACATAGGCATCACCATGTCCTTCTTTGGGCCATTAAATATGCTTCAATTGTGACCTACCCTTACCCCTCCACCCTAAGGGATCAAAACGTACCACTAAGTCTCCAATGGTCACAAACACTGGTGTTGCAGTTATGTCCTTCTCCAGGCCCTTAAATATCGGCAAGTTGTCGCTAAGGTCCACGGCCGTGTTCCACATCTGCTGTGTCAGCCACGCCACGTCCGGTTTCGGCGGACGGACCTTGTCCATCCCGGCCGCGCCGCGTAGGAAGAAATTCCACGCATCATCCGTGATCCGGCTCTCTTGTCGCATGATATCACCGCATAACATGAATGAAAACACAAGTTTGTCTTTTTCAAAAAGTCCTCGGGCGACGTTATTGTAAACAGAACGTGTCGTCTGGTCGAGCAAAATATCCAAACGTTTTTCCAAATCTGACGACTTCTCCGATGATTCGATCGTATTGGTGAATAACTGTTTGAAATATTTCAATGAAAANCGTCGCGTGTTCGCACGAAGTCCTTTCGGCGGTTCGTTCGTGACCTTGACACTGTTCTGAAGGACGCTTACGGGGAACGCTTTGGACGGCATCGAGCTCAGAAACAGGCGATAGTCGTCATGGATTTCGCCGGGCGTCTCCGCCATGTTTTTCACCATGTTTTCCATGGCAATCATCCACGACGCCGCCAGATGACAATTCTGGAGGAAGACCCAGTCGCCGGATTTTGCAGCGTTCGCGATGAGTTTCTCCGCCACGGGACCCTGACCTTGACCTAGAGATATGGCTTGAACCCTGCAAGCAGATTGCAAAAATTTTACGTTAAGCACGGATCAGTCCCAAATACCAAGAAGTCACACCTATTCTGACAAACTTTTCGTGAAAAGCAGATCCACCTACCTTTCAGAATACGACTTTTCCTTGGCGAATCTCAGGAACGCCCCCATCGGGTCAGAACCGGTACTAAGCACGAACACCAACGGCACGACCTTTGACATATCGGCGTACAACGTATGAAGATCAGTTACTGGACTCTCGATGAATTCCTGACCGAGGTTGTTCTTGACGAAGTCAGTGACGGCAAGGATCACCTGAAGATGATATCAAATTGTGTCATTATCATATTTACATCACAGCATTATTGTCCCTGGTAAGTAGCCTACGGAAGAGGCCATCTCAAGCTACTCATGTTCCTCACTTGGATGGGGTCTTTTACTTGCCCTTGCAAAGGCACAAGGTACAAAGCACCACGGCTTACTGCCCCATGTGACAGACTGAATAATCTCATATGGCCAGGCCTGGATTCGAACCCAGGACCTGCTATTTGGTGAGCGGATGTGATAACCACTTGGCTATCACGGCTCTTAGTGTTCACCCATCAGTGTTCCAGCAATAAAATGTCAACGTCTTGTCCCCTTCCTAACGTACACACCATCTCAGGGACAGTACACCCTAAAGCCCCTCATGCTTAAATCTCACAAACTTTAGAAACGAAAAGTTCTCATATCCTACCTTTTCTTCCTTGAATGCTTTCGTCAAAATGAGTTTCTGGAACTGTGACAAACGCTTGTCCCAGTGACCTTTGACCTTGCCATCATCCGTCTCGGGAGGGACGCCGGGCTCACAGTCTGGTTCCGGCGGCACCGGGCCATATTCTGGTGCCGTCTCGGGGTTGGCGTGGATCTAAATTGAAAAGCAAAATTGGAATTTTTCCTGCTTGTAAAAAAACTCTAGGGTCCAACTGAACCTCCCCAATCTGGACACCCCTTCACACTATACCTTACGACCTCTGAAGTCAGGACACCTCTCAACCCTTTTGCTGACCCCACCCCCCACCCCACCCCACCTGGACAACGTTACAAGGGGTCAAAATCTATCACCAAGTCTCCAAACTGTAGCAAACGCAGGTGTCACCACATCCATCTTTGGGCCCTTAAATGTGACCCGTCACCACAAAACAAGTCGTTCTGAAGTTGGCAGGTTGAGACCAACATTTTGCCAATTTCAGTAGGCATAGGGTCATTGTCTGTCTTTTGTAAAATCTGAGTGATTACATTTCTTCCTTTATCTCCTGGAGTTATTTTGGTTCATCCTGGTTCACATCTTGTCCGACATAATACCTGATTTGCTGTGACGGGTCACAAATATGCTTGACTTGTCTGACCTACCCCCTTACCCCTCCACCCTAAGGGGTCAAAACCTACCACTAAGTCTCCAATGGTCACAAACACTGGTGTTGCAGTTATGTCCTTCTCCAGGCCTTTAAATATCGGCAAGTTGTCGCTAAGGTCCACGGCCGTGTTCCACATCTGCTGCGTCAGCCACGCCACGTCCGGTTTCGGTGGACGGACCTTGTCCATCCCGGCAGCGCCGCGTAGGAAGAAATTCCACGCATTATCAGTGATCCGGCTCTCTTGTCGCATGATATCGCCGCACAACATGAACGAAAATACGAGTTTGTCTTTTTCAAAAAGTCCTCGTGCGACGTTATTGTAAACAGAACGTGTCGTCTGGTCGAGCAAAATATCCAAACGTTTTTCCAAATCGGACGACTTTTCTGATGATTCGATCGTATTGGTGAATAACTGTTTGAAATACTTCAATGAGAATTGATACATGGGGTCCACCTCGCCCATATTTGCGACCACGAAGTACATGACAGACCCGCGGGCCGCGACTGGGCGGTACTTCTCTCGCGAAACTGTGATCATTTCTTCCGTTTTTTCTGCTTCGGCGAGACGTTCGTTGATGACGCCAGAGGTCACCTGGAATCAGAAAATAGAGGTCAAAGGTCACGTAATAACACAGGAGTGGTGGTGCAGTGGTTGACCAAGAGGTCACAGGTCGACTGGCCACTTTGTAGTCTCGACTGGTCTGAAAGGATCAAGTAAACTGCTGAATTTTGCATTTGTTTTAGATTTTTCCGTCAGGGCCGAAGCCATAGCATTATTTGCCCTGGTAAGTCTGGAAGAGGCCATCTCCCTCAAGCTACTCATGTTCCTCACTTGGATGAGGTCTTTTACTTGCCCTTGCAAAGGAACAAGGTACAAGGCACCACGACTTACTGTCCCATGCAAAGGACAAAATGACTGATGCACTGAATGAGCTGCTCCTTGAGTTCCCCAGAAAGGTTTCTGGAGAGACTGGGGCAACAACATGAAGCACTTTTGAGACACTGTTAGTACAAAGCACTATTAAAAGCTTAATACTGTTATTATCATTTTAAGACCTAATTAAAGAAGAAATAATTACCTTTGACTCGTTAAGCATGTTAATTAGCTCCTCATTATCAAGGATGTTCCCTTCAGACTCAAACAACAGCTTCAGGATACGATCTTCGATCGCCTTCAGTTGGTTTTTATCCGTGTTGATTCGTATGATGAGCTGGTTTCTCTGTTCTTCAAGGTCGGGACGTTCTAGACGTACGGTCTCGCTGGAATTTGAAAACATGGTTGACATTTCCGTTCTGGTTGAGATGTCGGCGGAAGTGCGCAGATCTGCGAATTCGAGAATCGTCTAATTCTCGTAATCTGCACCTCCTAATTTTTGTCTCCTTACCTCAACAACTGGTCCTCCAGACCTGACAACGTCACGGTAAAGTTGATGATGGTCACCTTGATGCAGACTTCGGGCAGATAATGTGGGTTTGACATCTTCGTCGTCATGTAGAACGCAAAGTTTTTGTCGTATTCTATATCACTGTCGCCGAGTCGAATGAGAAGACGACCTCCCTGGAACACATGATAAACAAGAGGTCAGCGGGGTGTGGTAAGTGTGGAAGAGGCCATCTCAAGCTACTCATGTTCCTCACTGGATGGGTCTTTTACTTGCCCTTGCAAAGGTACAAGGTAAAAGGCACCACGGCTTACTGTCACATGCGATGGACGTGAAGAGCCAGGGATGATCTAATATGGCCCAGGATTTGAACCCAGGACCTACCGCTTGCTGAGCAGACGTGATAACCACTAAGCTATCAAGGCTCCTCACAGAAGGACTCACCGAGGTGAATGTTTGTTTCAAAAGAACCGGTTCCAACGCTGGATCCAGTTGCTCTTCAATATCCTCCAGGAGAACCGGCATGCCGATCCGGATACAATTCTCTAACGTCCGTAGGAAACTACCGTCGGTCAGTTTGATGACTTTCAATCCGTTACGGACTTCTTTGTTCCTGACCCAGCGGTTTGCTTGTTCCTGGAAGGCAGACGGACGCAGAAACAGTGTTTACATTGAGTCGAAAGAAGATGACATATCTGATGACATGTTTTTTAATATATGGGTGACAGGGTTTTGGTGAAGTTTCTGGAAGAAAGATGGCATCTTTGATGACTCATTTGTCAACCTGGGTGGTTTTTTGGGTAAAATATTTCAAGAAAGTTTGTTTGATTTTCATTTGTCAACCTGGGTGGGTTTTTGGGTAAAATATTTCAAGAAAGTTTGTTTGATTTTTTTTTAATGAGAAATTCATATGTTTTCCTAAAAAATTTCGTGCATGTGGTGCAAAGTGACATGCCAGTGATCGTCACACGCTGCTGGCGGTGAACATCCCTCTTACCTGTGGGTCAATCATAAGGGGCCAACGCCGCCCTCTGGTGACCAAAATAGCATTTTCTGTCGACACCTGATCGCGAGGCAGGCCGTCTGTATTCCACTGACGAATCTCAAACGGATCAGCCAAAACTTTTACAAGGGTGATGTTGTCCGATACAGGGATTCCGAGTTTTCGACAATACTCTATCCATCCGTTCATCAACTCCTGTCGATAAACGCTGGTGAACGCGCCGTAGTACGCCACGCAAGCTGCAGCGATGAATACATCCCCGACTACGTTCCCAATTTCTTTTTCAAATTCCTGAAAAAAAGAGCGAATGTTATGAAATAATGAAATTTGAAGACTGAATGGTTTGACTATCCAACCATCTAATTATAAATAAATATAAACTAAATATGAATATAAATAAATATAAATAAATAAGTAATAATGATGTATAAATATAAAATAAATATTAATAAACATTAATAATTATAAATAAATATAAATAAATAAATATAATTAAAATTATAAATATAATTATAAATAGATATAAAATAATATAAATGAATATTAACAAATATAAATAAGTATATAAACATGTTAATATAAATAAAAATAAAATAATATAAATAACTATAAAATAATATAAATAACTATATAACAAATATAAATACATGTAGATATGGAATAAAATAAATATAAATAAGTCTAAATAAATAAAAAATATTAATAAATATTAATCATATTTCTTACCACAACATTCTCTTCCCACCTTCCCTGCTCATCGGCGAGAGCCGTCGTCAACTTCGATGCACGTTTCAATCGTGCGCCCGTCTGCGCAATATTCTTTTCCAGTTTCTGTTTCTCCGACACGCTGTCGTCGTATTGTTTCTGTAGCGCTGCGATCTGCTCCTCGACGGCTGCCAGTTTCTCCTGCTTCTCTTTCAGCATTCTCATGACCGTGTCAAGTTCAGATTGGGCCTGTTTGAGTCTGTAAGACAAAAATGTTAAAAGTTAAAGTTTGGGTTTATAGTCTGATATCAACAACGGTACAGGTGTCATCCGACTTCACACTTTAACCCCAGTCTATCCTGAAACCTTTCAGTAGAACTCAGATGAGCTGCTCATCTGAGCATTTCCGACCGGTACCCATTTATACACCTGGGTGGAGAGAGGCCAGTGAGGCAAAGAGACCTGCCCAAAGTCTCACGCCAGCAGCGGGACAGAAGTTTGTATGTCATTTTCCTCCATAATGCTGCCCCAGCGAACGTGAATTGCGTTGTACGTCTATTCTACCATCAGGGCCGAAGCCAAAACATTATTAGCACTGGTAAGTAAGGAAGAGGCCATCTCAAGTTACTCATGTTCCTCACTTGGATGGGGTCTTTTACTTGCCCTTGCAGAGGCATAAGGTGCAGGGCACCACAGCTTACTGTCCCATGGACTGAAGAACTAGCAATTTTTTTCACTGGGGTGAACGCTATAGCATTATTGACCCTGGTAAGTACGGAAGAGGCCATCTCAAGCTACTCATGTTCCTCACTTGGATGGGGTCTTTTACTTGCCCTTGCAGAGGCACAAGGTACAAGGCACCACGGCTTACTGTCCCATGTGACGGACTGAAGAGGCGGGGATGATTAATCCCATATGGCCCGAGATTCGAACCCGTGACCCACCACTTGCTGTTAAGCAGATGTGACAGTCACTCTTCATGTCATGACATGACGTCACTCCTTCATTTTTCCATGTTTTAACATCTTATGGGTCTCATGCTCGCAGCAACATCCGCTGGATTGGGGGTTCCCCATTGTTGTGACCTGCTGGCAGTGGTTGCAGGAGATGTCTTACCAGAAGGAAGACCTACTACATGTACTTACTTCTCTCTCTTGGGTTCGACCGTCTTGAAGACGTGGGCGTAGAGATCCATGGCTCTCACCCACATACACAGAGACTTACAGGCCTTTGACACCTGGAAAGAAGAATATGCAAAACTTCAACTTTATTCACAAATGAATTGCAACTGAAGTGTCAGACTCCGGGTTCAGCCCCACTCAGTACTCAAAGTGCTTCACATTATTACCCCAGTCTCTCCAGAAACCTTTCTGGGGAACTCAAGGAGCAGCTCATCAGCACATCACTTGATCCTTTCAGACCAGTTGAGAGTATACAGAGTGGTGACTTGGTTGGAAATCGAACCCGTGACCCTCAGTCTCCAGTCAGACACTCAAACCTGTGCCAGCACACTCCCTAGCCACAAACATGGAGGGAGTAAAAACAGTTTATTTACCTTCCCGACAGCTTCCGCTGTAAACTTAGGGTTGTTGATATACTTAGCGAGGGCCTTCAACTTGGCAGCGGGGATGTTATCCTTGTCATAGTCCATGAGTTTCTTCAGGAAACCACCGTCGCTGAGGAGGAGCTTGGCCGAGGCCCAATCGGTCCTGAAATTGTGGAAAATAAAAACGGGATTTTAGCAACTCTTATGGAGCACCATTATTCCTATATACATGTACTTCTGTATTCACGCTGACGACCTTATAGAGGACTGGTTTTTTCATCAGGGCCGAAACCAAAGCCTTACTGGCCCTGGTAAGTATGGAAGAGGCCATCGCAAACTACTCGTGTTCCTCACTTGGATGGGGTCTTTTACTTGCCCTTGCAAAGAAACAGGGTACAAGGCACCATGACTTACTGTCCATGCGGCAGGAGTAACAGCCACTGGTTCAGGTGAGAATTGAACCCAGGACCTGCTGCTTGTAAGGCAGATGAAATCACCACTGGGCTATCAAACTGCGAGAATCTTTCAAATCAACCCACTTACTTCTGTCCCATGAGGACACAAACCGCCTCCATGACCGTCTGCACCAACTCCGGCGGTTTTGTAAACACACGGATCTCAGAGATATCATTCTTATCCAGGGAATCGAGGGCTTTTATGGCCGCCTCCAGCGCCGGTAACGCCTCGTCCAAATCGCGCTGTGCGTCGTCAGCAATCGCTTGCGTCTCCTCGGCCTTGACCTTCGCAGTTGCCTCGTCCTCTTTCACGATCTTTCGCACGGCGTCCGCCTTTTCCTGGTCAACGATGAGTTTCTCCATCAGAATTTCCGTATCCGCAGATTTTTTCTTCAATTCCGGCTCCAAGGCGACCAATTCTATTTGCATCTTGTCGACGAGGTCGTTGGTTTCAAGTAGTTTGTTTAAACCATTTTTGACGCGGTCACGGGCGGTGGTCAGCTGCCTGGGAAAGAGAACAATCGGAAAAGAGTCAAAAATACATGCACATGAGAAATTTGGGGGGGGGGCACAGCTTACTGCCCCATGCAACGGATGTGAAGAGCTAGGAATGATTAATCCCATATGGCCTGGGCTGGATTCGAACCTGGGACCTGCTGTTTGCCAAGCAGATAATCACTAGGCTATCAAGGCTCTTTGCAGCCACACATCGGCCTGGCGACGTCATAAACACAGATGTGACATCATACGGGGGCGCCGTTGCCATCACATGTTCACAGCGCCATCTACCCCAATGATCCATCTTGACCGAGACTGGCCTGACTTACTTTCGTTTCTCTCCCAGCATAGACAGATACAAGTTGATCAATTCGAGATAACTGGTCGGCGTCGTGTAGTAACGTCGCTTCAGCTCGGCGTAGAACCGCTCCGCCATCGAGCTCACGCTCATGTGGATCTCGACGCACATGTCTGAAACCTTCTCCTGTGACAAGAAGGAAGGAAAATTTATGAAAATTCTTATTTTAAGATGCAGGTGCATGTCCAGAGGGGTGGGGGTCAAGGGGGATCAGGCCCCCCGTTCACACAGACCATAGGTAATATACATGTAGTTATGCCGTCAAGTCGCCACATTGGAAATATCCTTACCCTGAGGGATTCATCTCCGAGGTCGATATGTTCAAACGATGATCGTGACACGCCGAGCAGCGCCTCTCGTGGCCACTCAATGAACCAATCAATCGTACAGCAGTTGACAAGAGACGGGAACATACGACATCGCGACCGGAAGGCGCTCCCGACGGGACTCATGCACAGCACGATGTGGAGGTTGTTTCTGAAGAAATTGAAAAAAAAATGGTCAGAATGTATTACGTTGAGATCATGCCATTGGTAGGTGGCACCATCTACCACCTTGCCATATTTGGCACCAGCTTGCGATTCAATGTTTAAAAGATCACATTTCAACTGTACATTGTTTGTTTACTTACTTGACACGGTTGACGCAGAATTCCCAGATGGCGTCACGGTTCCCTTCCGGTATCCCAGCCTCCTTTGCACCAGGGCGGCACGCGATAATCAACCGTTCAAATTCATCGGCTTCAAACAAATTCGGCACCTCGCCAGAGTTCAGGATATTGTTGATGTCCTCCAAGAACTCTTCAACAACAATCTGAGTATCTGAATTTGAAAGCAGACGCATGAGCAGACGTTACCTTTAGGTGCGTATTTCTCAAAACAAGGGGGTGTTTTTTGAAAGTATTTGAAGAAAACTTCTACATTTTTTTAATCTGATGAAAATTTGTTCAAATGTTTGAAAACTGTTAGGTTTCCACGGCAAAGAATGGCATAAACATGCAAATTATGAGAAGAGAGGCATTTAGTCACATTTTTCTCAGAAATATTTGAAGAAAATTCATACATTATAACAAATCAAAGAAGATTCGTTCAGATGTTTTCAAAATTTCTCCACTCATTTGCCAAAAATTGTTCGACAGAGGTCGGTGAATATTTACCCGTGAAGAGGAAGACTGTGTCTTGGTTTTTGGCGGCAGCCATGTCGTACAGTTTCTTCAAGTCTTCATGGAAGGCGGCGTAGTCGTAACCTCGGGATAACTCGATTTGGAAACACTGGTAGCCACACATGTGGGCAGCGAGTCTAAAAAGGTGGAAGTCAGAGAAAATGTTATAACAACTGATGTTCAATCCTCATATCTGCAGCACGCAACAGCACAAAGAGCAATCCACGAAATCTGCTTACCTTGTCAGCGACTGCTTTCCCGTACCACCGACGCCAACCAATAGCGCGTTCCCTCTCTGCTGGCGAATCATTCGAGCGATACGCGACACGTGCTCCACGGCATCCATGAAAAACACCAAGCGCATCTCCTTCGATGAGGTCATATTCAAATCGTCGAGATAATCCGCGAGGACGCTCTTGACTTTGTCGATGTCGCTCAGTTCTTCGTAAAGTTTGTCTTCCTTGTTTGCGCCCATCTTGATAAAGTCGCCGAAGATGATCGGGTGTGTGACGAAGGATTCTGGTTCAACGGTCTGAAATGGAGGTGGGAAAGTTACTTGATGGAATAAAGACCATTCTCAAATTTGCAGATGTGCGCACTTCCGCCGAAATCTCAACCAGAACCTCGATCTGAAATCAGCTGACGTGATACCACCTATGATTCAGCAATGGTCAAGTCTGACACAACGTCGTTGAAGTCACTGTCGTGGAGTTCTCTGCGTTACGTCATTCAGTTTCAGACCGAGGTTGTGGTTGAGATTTCGGCGGAAGTGCGCAGATCTTTGTCGTTTACGTCAATTTGAAAACAGTCTATAAAACTTTAATTCCTCACCTCTCCAAAATGTTTGCTCGCCATCTCGGCCATGATCTGATGGAAGAAGAACTTGTCTTCATTATTGATCAAACGATCGTGGAAGACGCGCTGCGCCTCGTGACAGAACAGCCGCCATATTTGTTTGTTGTCACGGATACAGCCTGGATCAGCCTGAAGGACACCTAGGAAGAAAATTTACGGGATTGAATATTCGAACATGCTAACTTGCTGTGGTAATACTGTGCACCCCAAGTTATGGCACGGCTTAAGCCGCCAGTCGTTGGAAGATCTCCTTCCTGGCCTAGTGGTTGGTGCATTGGCCTCGGAGCTAGACATTAAGCAACGGAGAGCACGATCACTACGTGGATGGGGTGACCGGCGCACGTAAAATACATCTGGCAGACCTTCCTAATTGAACCTGGAAAGTGTAGTTCGGCACTGAGATGCAGAGTGGTGCTAAGTGACTCGAGGACGAGTCATCTCTGTCCGAAGGGGGAGATGGTGCATTGAACCCCTTGCAGGTACTATGGCTTAACCCGCCGGCCATGAAGCATTTCCTTTATGGCCTAGTGGTTGATGCGTTGGCCTCGAGCTGGAAGTTAAGGGGGCGACCGGTGCACATATAATACAGAGGTCATAACGACAGGCAGAAATGAGAGATGAAAAGGAAGAAATTATTTACCTTGAATACATTTGGACAAGTCCCGAAGATTAAAGACGTAATGTGACTTGGCTGGTGTTGGTAAAAGATCGGTGCTCATTCTGCCGTAGATCTCGACGGCGGCCGCTACGATCGGCTCGGCGCACTGGCGTACTTTGTGTGGGAAGTCTGTGAGGAAACCTTGGAGAATAGCCTGAAAGAAACACACCAGAACATAATCAAATGAGACAAGGCCTATAAGTTCCTGTTCTTCCACCCCCGTTTTCGCATAACCCTTCCTTACGGAGAAAGACAACTCACCATGAACATATGCTTCAAGCTGTGCTCCGACGGAGGCGGCAGACAGAACATAGAGAAATGGCGTATCAGACGTGGTGTGACTGGATTACGACCACCGCCAGGTGGCGCGCAAGCGGCACAGATCGTCATGTCTCGAATCTGCTTCCAGAAGAGCTTATCACGGTCGTAGAAACCGCCGAAATCTTGATACTGTCGTAAGAGTTCTATCGGTGGTTGGGAGCCGTACGTGTCGAGTTTGGGCATGTTTAGATCGTCGACGAAGATGATCACACGTTTCCCTTCAGGTGCGCCTAAAAACAGAAAGACAAATTCAGAAAACATCAGTCGAGCGGAAACATCCGCTCTTCAAAGATGAGAGGCAGGCTTGCTCAAGATAATTCTCACACAAAGGACTGCCTTTAAACAAACAACTGCCCATAGCTTTCAATGGGTAAGTTGCCCATAGAGAGTCAACTTGTGTGGAAATGCTCACGTGCAGAGGTGCCTTAACCATTTCACTGCCAGTGGCACTTTCATCAAGGAGGAAAATGTGACAATTCTGGTCATGAAAACCAAGTCACATTGGTATTCATTAGAAACTACATGTACTCACAGAGAGCTTTCCAATGAGTACCTATATGATGGTGTTTCAGGCGTTATAGGATCCATGTCACATAGGTATTCATTGCAAAGTACTCCCGGAGAGCTTTCCAATATGAATATCAATTTGATGGGGTTAGCAGTCTCCCGGCCTTTTTTTCCTATTTTCAAATTGCACAAAATGTACGCCAGCAGTGAAAGAGGTAGTTTTTCCCGATAGTTTACTTACCATAAATAGTCTTCCTCTTCTTCTCTAGTTTTCCTTCCACCATTTCCTGCGTCCGCTGCGAGCTCGTCTGGGCCGAGAAGTTGATGAAGACGGGAACATAGTTTGCCTTATCGGCGATCCCGTTCAACAGACCGCGAGCGATGACAGATTTACCAACACCAGTGTTACCTGAAATATGACGTTCAACATGTCACAGTTTCGCTCGATCAAGACTCAAGGGCTTCACATTATTACCCCAGTCTCTCCAGAAACCTTTCTGGGGAACTCAAGGAGCAGCTCATTCAATCCAGCTCCATAGATTCTCCTTGATTTTCCCAGATAGGTTTCTGGAGTGTGGAGTAAGAACCTGAAGCACTTTGAATCTGTATAGACAAATCTCAAATTGACGTAAACGAGAAAGATCTGCGCACTTCCACCGAAATCGCAACCACATCCTCGGTCTGAAACTAAATGACCTGACGCGGAGAACCCCACGACAGTGACTCTGATGACACTGCGTCAGACTCGACCATTGCCGAATCATGGATTGCGTCATGTCAGCTGGTTTCAGATCGAGGTTGTGGCTGAGATTTTGGCGGAAATGTGCAGATCTGTGAATTCGAGAATTGTCTGTTGAAAGCACTTTATAAAAGTGCTTCACATCAGACACAACTCACCCGTGAAGAGGACAGAACGATGTGCTGCCAGCATCTTTTCCAAGAGGTACCCGTACCGCACGGTATCCATCGTCGGGACGAGCATCTCAAAGAACGGCGTCTCCTTATTATACTTGAAGTGCGGCACAATCCGTTCCCATGATTCCATGCGGCGGGTCTCGAGATCGACGAAGCAAGACCACACATCGCCACCTGATGGGAGTTTCGCGTCACCGTTATCTTCGAATTGGTTGCGGAGGAAAGTGTCGAAGGCGTCCCAGTAGTTATCGGCGATGTTCCCGCCGACGGACCACAAGTAGCAGAAGACGAAGACCGTGCAGATGAGAGGGTGAAGTTTGTTCAGGTCCTGGCTCATGTTAGGTCCACCGGGGCCGAACAGAAGGGTCTCAAACAGTTTACAAAGTGTGGTCACTTTACTTATGTCAACCTGTTAGAAAGATAACAGTTTTCTTCAAACCAGAACACTTGCATTGCAACAATTTCACAGTTTCAAGACAGTTTCAAGAGAGCCCAGAATATCTTGTTAAATTTCTGTTTTTTACCAAGAATTTTATCAAATTTTCTCTTTATCCCCCCCAAAATTCCTGGCGGAAAGACNGCCCCCCCCCCCCCGATGGATATGTAGATAACTACATGTACCTGGTTTATTGCTTGGACACATTTCTTCTGGACAAACCTCAGCCCGTCCTCGACGTATTTACTGAACAGCTCCATGATGTATTCTTGCGTTTCTTCACTCTTCAGTTTCTTCTTGATGTTTGTCTCCATCCACGTTTGGACGTACGGCATCCATTTGAGCTCATCCGGGTCGACATACACCATGCCGCATCTGAAAGAAACCAACAATATGGTGAGCAAAATAAGTTTTCAGCTTTGTTTTACAATTAATTAAGCAGTTTCTTGCCTCTTTGCAATTAATTGGACAGGTTTTGGCCCCATTTTTACAATTAATTAGGTAGTTCCCAGCCTCATTTTATGGTTAATTAGGTAGTTTTCAGCCCCATTTCACAATTAATTAGGTAGTTTTCAGCTTCATTTATGGTTAATTAGGTAGTTTTCAGCCTCGCTTTATGGTCAATTAGGCAGTCTTTGGCCTAATTTTGCAATAGGTAGTTTTCTGCCTCATTTTACAATCAATTAGGTAGTTTCAAATCTCATTTTGATATTAATCAGAAGTGAAGTCATTAATGAGCTAATTAACTCACCGGCTGACCGTGGCAGGAGAGGCGACAGCGAGATCCTGCACCTCAAACAACATATGGATGTAGTTGGTGAGTTTGATTCTCTCCGAGTTGGCCAGACACAACATTTTGTTGTCATCGAGGACGGTGTTCATGTTTTCAATCCAGAGGGCGTCAACGGGGCCGTCACAGATGACCCATTGGTGGTCCTCGGTCGTGTCCTGGATGAAAAGGGAACAAGACAATCAAGAGTGAGTCAGTGGGGTTTGCACCTGCGACCTCTTGAAGTTGAACGCAAATCCCATGCACTAGCTCTGTGTCACTGTGCCCCACACCACCTGACGTCCCAGGTTCAAATCCAACCTGGGCCATATGTGACCCTCCACAGCAAAACGAGTCGCATGTCACTCTTAGCTTGGCAGGTTGAGACCAAATGTTTGTCAGTTTCAATATTGTCTGCCTGTTATGAAATCTGAAATAATCTATTTCTTCCATTCTCTCCTGGTGTCATCTTTTCAATAGTTCGTTGTGGCTCACCTTCGACTGGTTTTGTCCCGAGACTACATACCTGAACAGCCACACGGATGGTTGTGGCCATCAGTCCGTCGTGCCACTCTAGTGTTAGTTTGTTGACTTCTCCGTACAGCTCCCCCATCGTGATCGACTTGGGATTCAGAGTGAATTGATGGACGGGTTGATAGAAGGCGTTTTCGGATGCTAGCCCCGCGGCGTGAAGATTTGTGAGAGTCTTGGCTAAAATCTGGGAGGAAAAATAAAATACGGAGGTGAAAATTTGACCTTGGGAGGTGATGACGAGGAGCCTGACGAGCAGTGGACCACCTGCTGGACATGTAAACTGCAGGAGATCTTTACAGCCCTCATGGTTTACACCAGAAGTAAATTTACTTCTGGGATCTCTAATACCGTATACGCAAGTATTTTTGCGGGATAATATTTCACGAATTGAACATTTTTTCCCTGTTTTGCGAGGAATAATGTTTGCGTCAAGGGAATGACTGGATTGTTGGAGGGAAACTTTTATGCGTGTATTAATATTCGCGGCGAAATTTTGATTTCACGATTTTCGCGAGAATTTTTACACGCGAAAATATTTGCGTATACGGTAGAAAGTGCCTGAGGAAGACCCTGGTTGGGGTCGAAAATTTGCAAAATTCACAGACGACTTTATACATATTTTATCATTTTGTGTGTCGTTCTCTGTGCTCTATGTTGGATATCTTGTGGTTTACACCGGCATTGTATCTTTTTCTAGCCTGTAATCTAAAGGAGCTCTTCCACGTGAGAGCTTTCTCGTGTGAGTTGGCTTTCAATGGGCAATTCACCAATGTTGGTTTCATTTACAGCGCCCCCTTCTTCAGTGACACAAACAACTGCCCATAGTTTTCTATGGTTGAGTTGCCCATAGTTTTCTATGGTTGAGTTGCCCATAGTTTTCTATGGTTGAGTTGCCCATAGTTTTCTATGGTTGAGTTGCCCATAGAGAGCCAACTTGAATGAGAAAACTCTCATGTGGAAAAAACTGCAAAAGAGTCTGATCATCTAAACTCACATCCAAGACGGTTGTTTTTCCTCCACCCGTCGGCCCGACCAACATGACACCATGACGAACAACGAGCGTCTCGTAAAGTTGGATAATTTTCTTGATCATCGGCGTGACCAGCTGTAACTTTCTCTCCTCCATTATGGAGATGATTTCTGCCTGGAGACGGCCGTAGTCGTGTTCTGGGATCTCAACCCCCGGGAATAAATCTTGTAAGATGGCCTGAAAGATGAAGTAGCAATGTTTGTCATGCGGGTATCTCATTCTAAAACTTATGGCCTAAAACTGCATTGAACATCACACAACCTGGTCCCCAGAATACAAATGTAGGCCTATATAAGGACACTTTTTTGAGACACCCTGTAATCTTCCCATTCTTACCTGGAAGAGAACAGCGTCCTGCTTTAAGAACTTGGGCAGGTTACTGTCCCTCAGAGCTCGGATCAACACGACGTCTTCATTCTTATCCGGGTTCTGCCGTTTTAACGATCCGGCCATCACCAACACGGACTTGACGGCTCTCATTCCGAAATCATAATGATCCTGCTGCGACAGCTGCTCGGAGCAGAGCTTGTACATCTGGGTCATCTTTTGGGCAAGATTTTTAGAGGATTCGAAACCCTCGGAGTAGAGGATGACCTCGGCAATCAGACCTGGAAGGAGAAGTGAGAATTGAATTCAAATATATTTGAAGAAAGGTTGTTCCTATTGACCATCTGAAGAATGTTTCTTCAAAATTTTTCCAATTCATTTCCAAGGCTTTTAGAAAACTTCAACAGAAGATACTGTCGTCTGCTCAAAACTTTGGAGTTGCCTTCTATCAAAGTTTTCTCACATCCTGTGTTATTGACTGAAAAATATTTGAAGAAAGGTTGTTCCTATCAACCATCTGAAGAACGTTTCTTCAATTTTTTTCCAATTCATTTCCGAGGCTTTCAGAAAACTTCCAACAGAAGATACTGTCTGCTCAAACCAGGGGCAGACGAGTTAAAAGTTACAAACTTTGACATAATCTGACACTTACGATAATCGGGTACCATCATAGCGATCGGTCGGAACAACGCCTTCAGGTTGTCTGGCAGTTCCGTCCGTCCGGCGTAACCTGGGTTCATCGTGATGAACGCTGCACAGCTGGGGACGAGCTTGATCTCCCGTCCCTCAAACATGAACCGGGAAAGTTTTGCCGCCTTGGCATTACGGATCGTGATCAACTGTTGGGCGATGACGGACAATACTTCTATGTCGATCCGGTTGAATTCGTCAAAGCAACACCAGGCGCCGGATTGGGCAAGACCTAAAAAACGGACAAAATATTTCATGAGCAGTGTAAACTAAAGTATGATGTCAGCAGGGCGGTGGAGGCGGCCAGAATTTTGGATATGAAATCAAAATCGACCAATAGTTACCAGAGAAGAAACGGCCCATCATTTTGTAGTCCAGACCGTCGGAGCAGTTGAACACCACGCACTGTTTCGCCAGAGATTTTGCCAAATCTTTTGTTGTCTCAGTCTTCCCGGTGCCAGCAGGCCCGGCCGGCGCACCGCCCAAGTCCAACTGCAGCGCCCCCATGAGGCATAGGTAGCAACGATCTGTCAGCGGCGTGATGACCAAACGTGCCGAAGCGCCGAGATATTCGTAACCGTAGATATACGTCGAGTTGGACATTTTGACGACGCAGTTATCGATGTCGTAATCCCAGTAGTAACGGAGCTGTTTCTGCCAATCAAAGCTCGTTACCTTGTCGACCTGTGAATGACAAGCAATTAGATTAACACAAGGCCAATTAAATAAACCCTTTAACTAGCTGAGGCAAGATAGCCTTGGCCGGGAATCAAATCTCTGACCTCTCACTACACCACCGTGCTCCTCCACCAAGTTAAGAACTTACTTTTTGATAACAGAATGACAGCTTCCCTTACCCAGGTGAGCGTCGACTTACCCCTACACCCCACCCACCCTCAACCCCATATATGGGTGACACTGCCCGTAAACCTGAGGTAAGATGCACACACCTTATTCTTCACCATCTCTGTGACCATGTCTCTCGAGTGGACATCAATTGTGATGAGAGCTGTCAAGACTCCACGCACAAGCTTGCCCAAGTCTCCGCGCACGATCGCAGCAAGGTTGTTCAAGTCCTGAAAAAGACCAGAAGACATTTTGTCGTGATGCGCACTCAAAATGTGAGGATGAAAAACCATTGGTTGCTCTTTTATTGACCAATCAGTGCCTTGGAAACGACAATTATATTGCATCAGATTTTTTCCATCAGGGCTGAACCCATAGCATTACCGTATTTGCCCTGGTAAGTATGGAAGAGGCCATCTCAAGCTGTTCCTCACTTGGATGGGGTCTTTTACTTGCCCTTGCAAAGGAACAAGGTACAAGGCATCATGGCTTACTGTCCCATGTGACGGACGTGAAGAGCCGGGGATGAGTAATCCCATATGGCCCGGGATTCGAACCCGGGACCTGTCGCTTGAAGTGGATGTGATAACCACCAGGCTATCAAGGCTCCTCAAAAGAGCGACGATCACATGATTATAGACGACAGGCGCCACCGATCTCAGTTTCTAATCCTTGCGGTGCGATCGGGAACCAATCTAGGACAACTCACCTGGAAGCATTTCTGCTCATAGTCGGCCATCCCCTGTACACGATCAAAATCCGCCTCGAGAATCTCCGTGATATCGCGACACCACATCATCTGAGCGACCGTCAGGACGATCTGAGATGCATGACATGTGACCCATTCCTCACGATCTCGTCGTTCGTAATCTTTCATGGCCTCTTTAACGAGACGCCGGAGATTATTAAACATGGCCTCCTCGACTTTTCCGAGCCAATCTTCCACATTTCCTCGTGCCTTCAGTCCCTGTTAGGAAGAAAATAAACAGTGAAAACACATGGCTTGTCCAACTGGTGCAGTGGAAACATCCATGCTTGCCACCAATGAGGTCATGGGTTCATGTATTTGTATTTGATNTTTTCCATCAGGGCCGAAGCCATTGCACTGGCCCTGGTAAGTACGGAAGAGGCCATCTCAAACTACTCATGTTCCTGACTTGGATGGGGTCTTTTACTTGCCCTTGCAAAGGCACAGGGTACAAGACACCACGGCTTACTGTCTCATGCGATGGACGTGAAGAGCAGGGGAAGAAATAAAAAATAAACAAAAAAAAATAAACAAAAACAAATATTTGCAGAAGGAATCCATTCTAAACAAAAATATAAGAAATTAGATAAAACAAAAATAAATCGTTTTATGATGAAGGATTTTTGAAAAACCTTAATTATTCCATATTTCTTTATACTAAACATATTACAAGCATGCAATACTGAAACCACGTAATTGATATAAAAAATAACATTAATATCCCGCTTGACACTCCCCAACTTCACAACAAAATTGCGAACTAAAGCTTCGAAATCAATTTTTGGGACCAGTCCATATGTGATTGGTATTTGTATTAAAATTTGATGACTGGTTTTTGATTTTTTCCATCAGGGTCAAAGCCAAAACATTATTGGCCCTGGTAAGTATGGTAGAGGCCATCTCAAGCTACTCATGTTCCTCACTTGGATGGGGTCTTTTACTTGCCCTTGCAAAGGTACAAAGTACAAGGCAGCACGGCTTACTGTCCCATGTGATGGACATGAAGAGCTTGGGATGAAACAAAAATAAATAAAAAAAAAATTTTTGCAGAAGATATCCGTTGTACACAAAAATATAAGAAATTAGATAAACAAAAAGAAATAATTTTATGACAAAGGATTTTTGAAAAACAGTAATCATTCCATATTTCTTTATACTAAAATTATTACAAAGATTCAATACAGAAACCACGTAATTGATATAAAAAATAATATTAATATCCCACTTGACACTCCCCAACTTCACAAATACCGGCATCTACGATCTTAAATCGAACTGAGTGTATTTTTGGGACCAGTCCATATGTGACTGGTATTTGTATTACAATTTGATGACCGGTTTTTTATTTTTTCCATCAGGGGTTGAAGCCAAAGTAAATACGGAAGAGGCCATTTCAAGCTACTCATGTTCCTCACTTGGATGGAGTCTTTTACTTGCCCTTGCAAAGGCACAAGGTACAAGGCACCAGGGCTTACTGTCCCATGCAAAGGATGTGAAGAGCAGGGGAAGAAATTTAAAAAAAATTAAAAAAATATTTGCAGAAGAAATCCGTTGTAAACAAAAATATAAGAAATTAGATAAAACAAAAAGAAACCATTTTATGACAAAGGATTTTTGAAAAACTGTAATTATTCCATATTTCTTTATACTAAAATTATTACAAAGATGCAATACAGAAACCACGTAATTGATATAAAGAATAACACTAATATCCCGCTTGACACTGACAATATAATATTGGATATATATTTCATTATATTGAAATAAATTTTTGGGACCAGTACATATGTGACTGGTATTCATATTGTATTTAATTAATGCATTTGATTTTTTCCACCATGACTGACACCATAGCAATAGCATTATTGGCCCAGTGGTATGGAGGAGGCAGACCTACTCAAGTGAGCAACTGGTGAGTAGCTGGTGGAAAAGCAAATAAAATACAAATACACTTCGTGAAGTTACACCAGCGTGATCCACTGCACACTTGCATTTTATTGCGGGCCTAGTAGACTTCTGCATCAGGGCCGAAGCCGGAGCATTATTGGCCCTGGTAAGTATGGAAAAGGCCATCTCAAGCTACTCATGTTCCTGACTTGGATGGGGTCTTTTACTTGCCCTTGTAAAGGTACAAGGCACCACAGCTTACTGTCCCATGTGATGGACATGAAGAGCCGGGAATGATTTACCCCAACCAACCCGGGCATGATTCAAATCTGGGACACCTGCCCATGTGTTGTCAGGTTGGTGTAGTGGAACCATCCCTGCCTGTCACCAATGAGGTTATGGGTTCGATCCACAGAAATCCAAGGGTTGATGTCTCCTCTCAGAGTTCTCCGGGGCTCAGGTTTCCTCCTACATTATGTAATACCACTAAATATCGTATGATAAGTCATGCATGCAGGGTTTCCGCCAGGATTTTCAAGGTGGGGGGGATAAAAAAATTTCAAAAAAATTTTTTTTTTGAAAAAAATTTTTTGAAAAAATTTTTTTTTTTGTTTTTTTTTGTTAAAAATGGCATCCAGAGTCATTTTTTACACTCCAAAATGCAAAATTAGTCTTCCTTCTGCATGAAAATTGCATTTGAAATGTAACAAATTAAAGAAAAACACTACTGAAGTGAAAATAGTGATATTTGAAAAAGGTTAGTCTGCAAACTTGAGGGGGGGATGTTATTTTAAAACCGGGCCTACATGTACCTTTCCAAGTCCAACTTTCTCGTTCTCCGGTGAAATCATCGCAAGGATATCATTCGTGTACTGAATCTCTTTCTCCTCGCCTTCCGGCGTCGTCTTCCCCTCGCTCGACGTCGGCGCCTGGATTCCAAACTCGAGTTTCGCGATGGCGTCAAAGCATTTTCTGAGATGTGGCTGTACGGCGAGCGGGTTGCGCGTCTGGGCGAGAATCTCAAGGAGTTCATCATTGGACAAGAAGTAGAATCTGTAAAGTAAAGGATCAGAATTTTATCAGAGTGGCACAGTGTAAACAACGGTGCTGTCACTGCAGGGGTTCAAGGTTCAAACCCCAGTGTTCAACCCATCCTTCATATGATTTGTATTTGTGTTAGATTTTCCGTCGAGGCAAAAGCCATAGCATTTTATTGGCCCTGGTAAGTATGGAAGAGGCCATCTCAAGCTACTCATGGACGGGGTCTTTTACTTGCTTTGTAGAGGCACAAGGTAGGCCTACAAGGCACCACGGCTAACTGTCCCATGAGACGGACTGAAGTCCACACTGTGTCCGGGGCCAATTATGCTTTTTTGTTGATTTTGAAGAAATTAGTACCCTCAACAAAATTTCTGGCAGAAACCCTGTACGTACCTCGGGAATATAACTCTCTTGGATTCCAAATACGCCTCCAAACACTTCTGAATCTGATCCAACAGTGCGTTATTATTCTGGAAAGTCTCGAGCAAACCGGGCTGTGTGGCGGCCCGCATGGCTAAAGGAACTTTGTACACCTTTCTCATGACCTCCTTATACGATCGGTCGACCGTCATGAACATCTTGGCCTCGGTCGGTAGCTGACGTTGGATATCTGGAGCGCTGAAGATGCTTTCTAGATACAGCCAGCTCCTCTGACAGGTCAGCCATTCATCCTGGAAATAAGATGGAGATATTTAACCCCTTCCCTGCCAAGGGCAAGTGAAAAATTACACTGTATCCGACGTCCAGGTCTTCCACACACTGGCACTTTTGGGGCTCAAAAGCCGGTAACACCACTAGATGGCACTCACTGGGCTCCAGCCAATCACCACGCTTTCTCACTCATAATTGCCATAATTTGGAATACTATGCTGCAGTGAAGATTTACTGAAAGCTGATTGGCTGCCAAGACTCACCAAAGTTTTTCCAAACAAATCCAACTGCTTGACCCAATCCTCGACGCGAGATTTGATTGGTCCGACATGACGGCTGCTGGCGATGGTCGCGATGTTGATGTTGCTGTCGTCCCACAGTTGTTGGATGTCGTCTGTTCCGCCGAGGATGAAGACATCTTTTGAATCTTTGTGCGGGAGGGCGATGAACTCAGTCGATTTCCACGAATCTTCAACCTGGAATTTGACAGATGGGGTGAACTTAAATGTGAGCAGACGACCTTTTCAATAGTTTGTTTCCAAATTATTTTTTTTTTAATTTTAAATGTTTTAAAATTCTTAAAGTTTTTCTAAAATTTTTAAATTTAAAATGTTATTTTTAAAAAGATAAACGCAAAAAAATTATTTGACGGAAATTCATTATTATAACAATTCAAAGAATATTCGTCCAAATTTTTGAGATTTAAAAAAAAGTATTTAAAAAAAATTTTTTTACTTTTTCATTTTTAAATTTTTTTTGAAGGAAATGTGGTATTCTAATTTTTTAAAATTCTTTGAAAAATTAGGCCCTATTTAAAAATTAAAAATTAAAGAAAACATTTTTAGAACATTTTTTAAAATAAAAAAAAATTTAAAAAATATTTTTAATTTTTTAAAAATATTTAAAAAATTATTTTTAGGACAGCAAAAGATGCTAACCATGTGGTTTCTGATTGTAAACGTACCTTTCTCAAGATGGCCTCCAAACTGGCCTCAGAGCTCGCCTGCGCCGATATCTCTTCAATAGCTTCTGTATGTTTGAACGCGTCGAGTTCGTTCAGTTTTCCAAGCGACAGTGGATCCTCGCTGTTAAAATGATAATCGAGGATATTCTCAATCACGTCCCAATGCCGCTGTTTCAAGGATGAGTTCCGGAGGTGCGTTATGACGGGGAGTTTTTCCTTCATGCTTTCAACGCGTTCCTTCAACAGCGGTACGACACCGTTCGGTGGTAGGCCCTTTTCCAGTTGGTAGACTGATTTGCCATATTTCACCGTGTTGCTGCTTAGGACTTCCGGGTCGATGGATTCCAAAGGAGCCTGTTTGAGAAAAAGTTAGAACGTGAAAAACAAAAACTTTGGTGTCCTGAGAATGAGATGTCCTCATGACAAGGGACACCTTCAGGAGTGGCAGATGCTGTCCTTAATTGAGAGGTGTCCTGATTACAGAGGTCAAAATGGATAGAAATGGTCAGTTTAGGACTGAACTTTGGTGTCCTTAATAGAGAGGTGTCCTCCTGGTAGAGGTGTCCGCTGAGGGAGGTTCCATTCTATTACAGTTACTGTATTACAGTGGAACCGCCGTTCTCTATTAAAGCGGATTGTTCGCATCTGTCCAAAGTGAACCAAAAATAATAAAACAGCCCGTTTTATTCGTAACAACAACTGGTGCATTGCGGTGGCCGCTCTGGAAACTGTTCTGTGGAATCTTTGACTCGGCGCGAATAGTCCGCTTGAAGGATGTCTTCAGGACAGGTAGTTGGTGTCCTTAAAGGGACTAGGAAAATTTTTTCAAGCTTCGGTTATTACAAAATGCTAGTCTTTCATGATAAATTCCCACCGTCAATTCACTTTTTCAATTATCTGTTAATTACTGGCATCCAGACAAATCAGTTATCACCACACCATGGAACATTCACCACGTCGCTGGGAACCTAATCAACATAATAGAGTACAAGCTCGCTCCTTACAAAACATACAGCGAGAGGTTCCCAGTGACGTGGTGAATTCTTCATGGTGTCGTGATGACTGATTTGTCTGCGTGCCAGTAATTAACACTTAATTGAAAAAGTGAATTGACGGTGGGAATTTATCATGAAAGACTAGCATTTTGTAATAACCGAAGCTTGAAAAAATTTTCCTAGTCCCTTTAATAGAGAGGTGTCCCCTTGGCAGACGTGTCCGCACAGGGAGGTTCTACTCTAATAGATCATGCTGTACTCACGATAGTCCACTCCTCCAGCAGAACGTCCCACTCATCGATCGACTCCCACAATAACTGTTTCAGCTTTAGCTCGGCGTGCGCCTCCTCCAACGCGTCAAACTTCGTCTGCTCAACCTTGAAGTTCTTCTGATAGGATTTATACGTGAACGCCCTCTTTTGGAGCTCGTCCATCTGGGAGAGGAGCTTAGTCAGGATGTTCCGGACTTTGTCCCTGTCGGCGGTCGGTTCTAAGATCAGTGGATTCTGAGGAAAACATGAACAAAATTTGGGAGTGATGAAAGGGACTGTTCGTTTTCATCAATTGAGGAATCTGAGTTGTGATCCTTGAGAAAATGGAGAAAGCTATAGACAAATCCCAAATTCTGTGCACTTCCGCCGAAATCGTAAACAGAACCTCGACCTGGAACCAGCTGACGTGACGCAATCCATGATTCAGCAATGGTCGACTCTGACACAACGTCGTCGAAGTCACTGTCGTGGAGTTGTCTGTGTCACGTCATTCAGCTTCAGACCGAGGTTCTGTTAACGATTTCGGCGGAAGTGCGCAGATCTTTCTCGTTTTCGTCAATTTGTGATTATGTCTATGAAGCTGCATATTGCAGCGATTATTCTGTACAGCACAATAAATAATCCCGAGGAGGAATCGAGGAGGATGGAACAGAAAGTCACAAACCTGTGATTCTTGTTTAATTTCTTTAACTTCTTTCGCCAACTCAGCGATGTCCTTATCAAGACTGTTGCAAAATTTATCAATGTTTGCGTCACGCTCTGTCAACGCTTTATCGATGGCGTTCTTCACGTTGATGATCGACGGACTGAGAGTTTGATAAACGGCGAAGTCTTCCGGCGGAGTCGGCACGGTGAACTGATCGATCAGTTCATACATTTCCTTCACAATGTCAGCCTCTTTTTCGAGCGGCTCGATCTGAAATTCAAAATTTTTGTGATGAAACAGAATCGAGATTTCTAGACTTGATCAGTGAAACTTCATTATGCCTCAAACATGCCCCATTTTCAATTTGTAAATGTTGCTTCACAAATGCACCTTCATACCACCACTTGTGTCAATGCTCGACAGACTGCCCCCCACCAAAGTCCTGGATACATCCACGGGCTCTCCCCAGAAAATTTACCAATCTAAACGCCTTGAGATGTTATTTCTGGCCAATCCTGACCCAAAATGTTTGGCTGCAGATTGCAGGCTGCGCCTACGAGAAGGGATCAAATTTTGCCATGCTACGACAAAAAACATTCCCAGCATGCATCACAACCAGGCTAGTCTAAAATACACGCAGTGTTATTTTCGACAACACAGTTTCTGAGTACAACGACCTCATGCATTGTGACACCTTTTGAATAGTGGCCGCTGACCACGATCAAATTTTTCATCCATTTTTTGGAATTCAGATTCAGGGCCAACTGGGGCTTCAATGTATAAACCCACATGTTGGCCATTACTGAGCATATTCAGGAAATTTGATGAAAAATTTGATCGTGTTCGGCGGCCATCAATAAGCTAAAATTGATGGGTTTTTGGAAGTACACAATGTACCATGAAAAGTGATGATTTTTGTACTATGATTGTGAAAGAGTGATTGACAGTCATATAGAGGCTATGCACTGACGTCATGGGTATGACGCCACGTGTTGGAT
>NMRB01001573.1:95933-111566 GCA_002633025.1 Notospermus geniculatus | reverse complement strand
CACGATTTTTGGCGTGAGTGATCTCCGATATATTTATTCCACAATGAACACAACTTTAATGAATGACTTTAATCCTAAATCCGGTGATTTTGATCGAGTATTCCGATGACCAGCGAAGGCACACACAACCAAACAGGAAGCGAGCGAGAGCAATTACTGCGCATGCGCGACTTAACGGAGCGGCCTTTGTGATTGGTTGCTACTCTAAATATAAATACGGAAGTAAATAAAAGCACGTGTTGTGAGCATATGCGCATGCGCAGTGATTGCTCTCTCTCGCTTCCTGTTTGGTTGTGTGTGACTTCGCTGGTGATCGGAATTCTCGATCAAAATCACCGGATTTAGGATTAAAGTCATTCATTGAAGTTGTGTTCATTGTGGAATAAATATATCGGAGATCACTCACACCAAAAATCGTGATAATCGGTTGGGAAATAAAGATTTGACGGCGGTTTGAAGTGGCGAGGTCGGGGTGCTAGTTTGCGAAGTGTCATACCTTTTGTTTTTCTATACATTCTCAGTGAAGTGTGTCAGGACCGGTGGTCCCCCAGTATAGTATCGAACCACAAGAACCTGTGGCCGAAATAAGGCATTAGCACAATTCAAAATGAAGCTGCTAGCTGTATACATACATGATATATCCTTACCTCCCGTCTTTTTATAATCTTCAACAAGAAATCTGACTTTATAAACTTTTGATTGAAGTTGGAAATTGACCGGGGGCGGAGGGCGGAACAGCCGATTGGATCTCGCGAATTCTCGAGCACCTGCGCGATTCTGCGAGAATTGGCCATTCTGGTAAACAAACATCAGGGGTGTGGACCGTCCTTCTCCCCAAAAACAAACAATTCCCTGCAAAAAGAAGGACTCGATTTCGATTTTGATTCTTGCTTTCGCCTTTCGATACTTCCAGGCTCGTAGGTATGTTTGAGTCATTGCCGCAATTCCCGTATTTTATTCCTATTTCAGTAAATTCCTGCTGTTTCGGAATGGCATCGCCCTGCATTTTCGTCTCTGTGTACATTCCGTGTACATTTACACACTGTCTGGCAATGTACATCACACCACTCAATCTACATACATACATGACATACAGTGTGACTCATTTATTGCCCCTTGATCCTTCGATTATGAATTTGGGCTGTGGGTCTGGCACAAAAACAGGCATATCATTGAGTTTTTCAGGAATTCCTGTGAAACTGCGGCTGTTCGGTTTGCTGTGCGAAAAAATTCGACCCTCTTTTCATTTTTGTACGAAACTTTCGTGGAGATGCCCCCCAGAAAACCCTTTTGATGTCTAAAGGGCCTGAAATGACCCCTGAAATGGTTAAAGACTTGTCGATGTCAGAAAAGTAGGCTGTTCGTGGTATTGTGATTTCTTACGCCTGGGTCGGTTCAACAATGGGCTCTGAAACCAACGCAAGGTCATAGACTTGTCACTGTTCCTTCAACCTCGGGCCATGTATTGTAAACCACGTAAAGGGCCTAGGTAGATCAGATAAGCATTGATTGAGATTTGAATTATGCTTTTCTTGCAATCATTGTCAATATAGGAATGGTATGGCAAAAGATCAAGGCCCGTATTCAATAAGGGTGATCATCGCACGTTTAAGGGTGTTTTGGCCTAATCAGCGTACAAATTCTGCATTACACAGGTTAAAGGCCTAGAAAACTATTGTCTGACATCTGTACGGTGGTTCACCAGAGGCGTTTACCCGCAGAATAATCACACGCGTCTAACTATCCTGCGTCTAAGTCAAAGAGCGTAAAGGAAATGTTGAACGATCAGGCAGGCTTGTCTAGAATTTTTCCAACACTTTCTATTGTCCTCCCACACTAAGACGCATGAATGTTAGACGCGTGTAATCATCGTGTGGGTAAAATGCCAGGGATCAGTCAGCTTACAGAACGTAGAACAATAGTTTCTAGGCCTATAACCTGTGTAATGCAGAATTTGTACGCTGATTTAGCTAAACAACCTTATTGAATACGGCCCCAAGAATTCGCATCATGAAAATGAAATGCCCTGGCCGACCTTTACAGGCCTGGTACCGAAAATAAACTTGCTCTTCTATGAAACCTGATATATCCTAAACTTTAATCCTATCCTGGATTTGTGGACTGAATAGATTAATCAGAATTAGTTCTCCTCAGGTTTTGTGGATCCATTCTCGGCATTCACCTTGCACGTTGAATGGATGACAGTCTTTTTGTGACCGATCTGTTTTCAAGCGGAGCGGTTTTATAATACCCACCTTTCTATTCATATTTCATTTACATTTAATGCTGGCACATCACATTCATGATATTTCTGAGAGTTTATCAAGTCTTTTGATGAGGGTTTTATTTCCTGATCATGGCCTCTTGCCCAGTGCTGGTATCAGCTCTCCTGACCTAATTCTTCTGCTCTCTATCTATTTACTCACTCCACTTTCCGTTGTGAAATATTTTCTGGAGAGGTTAAACATGTCAATCCTTAGATTACGAAACAAACGCTTTTGATAGTGTTTATTTATTACACCCTTTAAATTGGATTTTAACCCTCGAGTTTTAAAAGAGAGTCTGTTAAGTTATGAAGATTGGGTCCGACCAGGGATTGAACCTGGAACCTCAGGGGTGACAGGTGTAGAGGTTTCCACTGCACCACTCTGACAGCACTCTTGGTTGCTATTGTTTTCACCCTGAATATCATGCAGTTCGGAGAGGGTCTGATTTTCAATGACAGTGCATCAACTCTAGGCTGAACAAGAAAAGGACATCGGAGCGATGTCAATGGTTTCCGATGAGAAGTTTACTACTCTAGAGCTAATTAACTGTGACCTTGACCTCTGACCTTGAGAAGTATTGCGTAACTGGAACAGGCATACTTGATTAAACTTATAGGAGATGGTTAATTCAGTCTTTTAGTTAGTTTTCTCCTGAAATTCTGAGCAGATTTGCACTTTAGAACTGTTTAACCTTGACCTCTGACCTTCAAGGTCATTGCGTAATCTGAAAGCTCATCCTTGATAACCTAGGTGTAGATGAAGTTTTTAGGCTTCCACCATCACCATGCAGGTTCTGTCTCATGTTATTTGTGATGGTTGACTGTGACCTTGACCTCTGACCTTGAGAAGTATTGCGTAACTGGAACAGGATCCCTGATATAAGCCTATCGGGGATGGTTAATTCAGGCTTCTAATTCGTTTTCTCCTGAAATTCCGAGGAGATTTGCGCTTTAGAACTGTTTGACCTTGACCTTGACCTCTGACCTTCAAGGTCATTGCGTAATCTGAAAGCTCATCCTTGATAACCTAGGTATAGGTGAAGGTTTTAGGCTTCTACCATCACGAGATTCTGACTTACATCATGTTATCAAATTTGAATATCAAATCTCAACATGATATCGGCAAATATCATGCGACCGAGCAGGTGCAAACTGAAAATTTCAGTTGCAATAACATCCGTGGATGAGCTATGATGTTGTGATACCAGTTTCAACTTGCTTACTGTGGCAGATTTCCTGATATGTCAAAATATCAAATTTGATATATCAATATCATTATGATGCTGACACTGGACAATAAATTCGTTGATGCCAGTATCTTGCCAAGGGTCATAAACATAGGGAAGGAACTTGTTACTGGTGCTCTAGCTAGCCTTGGAGACAAGTTATTCAAGAAACAAAAGTGTGACAGACAAAATCTCAACTTTTGATATATCAATTTCACCATGAACCAGGTATCGGAGACCTGAAATTTTCATTCCATCTTGTAGCTCAGGTCATGTTACCTGGGGGTAGGTTACATTTCCGGGTCTGTAGCTCTTGCAGGGACAAAGTTACAGGTGTGACAGACTGAACAGACAGACAGACAGACAGACACACACACACACAGACACACAGACAGACACCATGACCAAACACAATATGGTTCCCGATCTTGAGATCGGAAACCATAATTATAATGTAAATGGTAATAAAACTGTAGGTTTTTGGTACAAGGCCAAACATCTGTGTCCCTCACTGCCTAGTGCCTCTATCTCAACTTGCTTGCAGGCCTATGCAGTGTCTGTCCATCCATCCAGGGCCCTGATACCACTGAATTTAAATAACACGTTCGCTGCTGATATGATATTACCAGTTCAGCTCATATCGCTTATGTTGGAATATGATTAAAATAGAATCGTAATCGACATTGAGAGCCTTATCTCAGGAACGACTGTATCAACAGGACTGAACTAATCGCCTCAGCCCATGAGACAGCATGTTCACTTCTCATGTGAATGATATTTGAATGATCGATATGTTAGATGTAGCACGCTGCAATTTGGCCAGCGTATCTTCAGCTTCATCCAGACGCATTTAGACATGTATTGATCGAGATGCTGGGTTTAGTTAGATGATCTTCTGATGGCCACCTGATGCATTGGAGGCGGTGCTGATTATTTTTATGTCCTGAATATTGGTGATTGTCGAAAATGACTGAAGCAGGGTTGGAGTTATGCAGTTTTGTTCGTCTGGAACAATTTTAAGGTGCAACTCCACCATGTCCATGTGAGTTTTCTCATGCAAGTTGGCGCTCAATGGGCAATTCACCAATGTTGGCACAAATGACATTGTCCAAAGTTTTCTACGGTTGAGTTGTCCACCATGGCAAGCCAACTTTGTGCAAGACAACCTTCACGTTATGGTGCCTTAAAGTTAAAAGTTAAAGCTCGGGTTTATAGTCTGATATATCAACCCCAGTCTGTTCCGAAACCAGTAGAACTCAGATGAGCTGCTCATTCAGCGCTACAATCGAGCATTTCCAACCGGTACCCATATTTATACCTGGGTGGAGAGAGGCCAGTGAGGCAAAGACTTGCCCTAAGTCTCATCCCACAGTGGGATTCGAACCTGGCAGGGTTTCCGCCAGGATTTTTTTCCAGGGTACAACCTGGGGGGGGGGAGAGAAAAAAATTGAAGAAAAAAAATTTTTTTGAAAAAAAAAAATTTTTTTTTAAATGTTAATAATGGCTTCCAGAGTCATTTTTTACACTCCAAAATGCAAAATTAGTCTTCCTTCTGCATGAAAGTTGCATTTGAAATGTAACAAATTTCAGAAAAACATTACTGAAATGATTATTTCAGGGTACCATATCGTACCCTCAAATTTCTTTAGGGTACTATATTTGTACCCAAAGTACCCTCTGGCGGGGACCCTGCCTGGGACCCTCTGACTGCTAGTCGGAGACCCAAACAACTACACCACCGGGCACCTCAAAGTATGAATGCTCCTCAAAGTACAATGCACTCTCCCCTCTTCTCCACATACAAACAAACAAGAAATCTGTCAATCAAGGGTTACATCTGTCGTTCCGTGATCTTGACGCACGGCATATTAGTCCGGTCGCAAAACCCCGATTTTGGGCTTAGGTGTTTCTTTTTGAATAACAGCATTTTTTTTCCAGTTTTCATACATTTGGAGGGTGTGCAATCGGAATCCGTCGAGTGCCACCTTGGCACCCTTGAGCGTTTTATGAAATTCGCGTTTGAATTTTTGGAACTGACTTTATCATTGGACGTCAGCTGACGCAACGACTGAGCTTTGTACAGGAGAATGGGACCCGATGTACAGCTAACTTTTTAGTGGTTGGATTTACACCCCATAAATGTATTATCAACAGATAGAAACATGGTGCATCGTAATCATATAAGCATGTTTTTAGTAATTTTTAACTTGTTATGTAATTGGAAACGGCATTTTTATGTATTTTGACTCATTTTGTGTTAATTTACATAAAAAACGTCATTTCTTATTACAAAACTACTGAAAACAATTAAGAACATGTTTGTCTGCTTCTGAGGCACCATGTTTCTATCTGTTGGTAATACATTTATGGGGTGTAAATCCAACCATTTAAAAGTTAGCTGTACATCGGGTCCCATTCTCCTGTACAAAGCTCAGTCGTTGCGTCAGCTGACGTCCAATGATAAAGTCAGTTCCAAAAATTCAAACGCGAATTTCTCAAAACGCTCAAGGGTGCCAGAGTGGCACCCGGCGGATTCTGAATCTCTGTCATTTGGAGATACAAAAAATGCAAAAAAATTGCTGTTATTCAAAATGTCACACTTTTTCGTTCTGCGTCCGGACTATATTGTGTGGGCTTCTCGAACATACCGGTATCATCCAACGTACGTAAGCTGGCTGCCGTAGGTGCCGCGCCGGTATATATCTTCACGTACCGGTATCTAGTTTATTCTCATCACTGCCACCTGTTAACCAGACAGCTCTGTCCGTACATTAGAAGGTTGAATTTTCAGCTTGGCTTACATACATGTGAAAGGTAAGTTGAGTTTGTCAGCCAAGGCCTTTGTGTTACATCAAAACATAGACATGTTTGTTATTGTTACGAGACTGGCTTTATTCCGTGTCATAAGAATCAAAAGTGTTGGGATTGTGTTTTGTTCATTTTCCATCATCAGGGCCGAAGCCATAGCATTTATTGGCCCTGGTAAGTACGGAAGAGGCCATATCTCTGTTGCATGAACTTTCTCTGTCAGAGTGTGTTGTCAGTGTTCTCCTCTTGATGTTTTAACCTTGTGGGGCGCCAAGAGTGCTTTGGGAGTGCTTGGAGGAAACCTGCACTGTCCGAAGGACAGTCACCCTCTATCAAAGAAGGGTTCTGACTGGGGATTGAACCTGGAACCGTCAGCAGTGTCAGGCACCGATGTTTCCACTGTGCCACTCTGACAGAGCTGGACTACTCGGTTTAATACCAGGCGTGACGCACTGAGGGGGCAAAAAGGGTCTTGTGGCTTCCGGCTCTGACTCAGCGTAACCAATACAAAACATATGAGTCACAACACAAAAACTATAAACGAAGCTTTTCTTCATACTGAACTTATACCTGTAAGTGTTAGGTGAAGGTTAATATACATACGATGTTATTGGCAGCGAGACTGGTACTGGTACTGTGCTGTACATGTATCCACCATAGCATAAACATACATTCATATAAGACACAAAGATGCTAAAAACGTTGCGAAATACAGCAGTGACGTCACGTCTCGTCGTCTTTTATGCTGTCTCGTCGTCTTTTATGCTGTCTCGTCGTCTTTTATGCTGTGCAAATGGGTGAAAACTGGGTGTTTTGCTCGCTGTGCCACCAGGCGGAATAGTTCAGCAGCTTCCTCAGTGAAGACGTTAAGATATCAATGGTTAATCAATTCATACAACAGACAATCATAATTGATTCTCCTCAGATCGTCGATGACACGGACCGACCAATCAAATCACGGCATATTGATCCTAATCCTGGATTAGTACGATCTGCTTATAGAATAACAATGTTAAACTGGTCGTCGTGGCAATAAGGCGTGGGGTCACCAAGGGACACGCTTTTGTTCTCTCCTTCAGCGCTGAGGGCTCAGGATGCTTACCTGATTCGGGTCTTTCAGGCTCAGCTGATGGCCAGGACAGATTACCATGGTAATCAGGCTTTAGCTTGTCAGCCAGAGACACAGGTCACCGTCGGTTACAGGTCGTGGGAGACAGTCGCCGTTGGTAGGTCATGGGAGACAGTCATCGTTGGTTACAGGTCATGCCAACGGTCACAGCAAGGATTTGAATCGTCACTTCTTGTAAATCCTATTAACACTATTGTCTTATGATGAACATCAGTCTTTAGAGATTTGCTGAAGAGGTTTAGGTTTATAGGATTAGGTCACACAGTCACCGTGGAATTAAACACAGAAAGTGACCTCAGATTGACTGGTTGCCATGGTTACAGGATTGTTTCCGAATACCAGAATTAGAAAGTGTCATGATCATCATTTGGATATACTAGTAATGTTCTGTTTTCTAAGACCTTTCTTACAAATGCGCAGTACAACAGGAATGAAACGTCCATAAAGGAGGCACAACCGCTCACAGCGCCTCCAAGTGGCGAGAATTTGCAGGTTTCTCCTTCAGAACTGATCTTGTCCAGTTTTCCTAGACAATGCTGCTGTTCCAGGGGGTTAAGGCCTGTCAATCAATTTACACCATCCTTTCCTAATGGTTACTTAAGGAAATGATCATGCACGGCAACCAGGTTTGATTATGCCGTTACCATGGTTACGGCCGGAGATTACCTTATGTAATGAAGGTGTGAGAAACTCTGTTCACGGTATGCTAATTAAGTTATCCCATGAGAGCTGCTCGGGTGATATGTTGGTTGATCGGCCAACATCCGTAGACGTAGGACGTCGACACTTTTGTTCGTCACATTTCCCGCGGATCCTTGATTAGGCCGTAAATTGTGTCATTTTTTTCTCACCTGTGGGGGGAGGCTCATATGACAGCCCGTCATTCGTCACTGTCATCGGACCTGCTCTTCGCGTGAGCGAGAGGTGGCGCTCTTTGACCCATACCGGGCACTCTGGTTTTCTCCTGCTGTACATTGGCGTCCAGTGTTCCCTGTAGCCCTGTAGAGCGAAAATGCCTTCCATTAAAATGGATACTTGGCTATCAGTTTAAAATTTTTCTTGTTCTTGTCCAATTCCAGTGATTGCAGTGATATGTATCTAGGTACCCTATATAATGCAGAAAATTTCAGCCAGATTGGAATTCAAGTATGGCCGCCAGTCGTCCATCTTGAAAAATATTTTTCACGTGACGTTCTAGGACGCTAACTGGTGGTGGCCTCTAACGGCTGTAAAGTCTCACATTAGGCCACTGGTCGAACATTAGTTGACTTTCCTGACTGCTGCCAGATCACTTTACGTTAGGCATACAATGACCATCAACTGGCAACAAGCATGGAGGATAATGCAGGCCATTAATATCACCACTTCCTCATCATTAGCACACACACCGTGGCCCATTATTGATACTCTAGCGTCATCCATCACTGCCAATTAACAAGCCCCTTCTCACTTCATCAGGATTAAACACTAATCATGCAAACATAGCTTGATTTCTCGCGACAAAACCATTTAAACCGATTAAATATGAGATAATCCCAGCATATTGATTTCCACACTTTAAAAGCCGAGACTGAAGTTTATTCACATCAATTTCAATAGCTTTTCATATTTAATGAAGTCCCCCTTGAGATGTTGCGCTTGGAACTTGTTTTCCTCTATACCTCTAGATTGACCTTGCATGATAAATCGTCACACGCCTGCCCGTACTAAACCCTTTCATTGCCAAAGGTACCGGTAACTTCATCATGAAACAGAAAAAACGTCTAAAATGCTAAAAACAGTTACAGAAAGTCTGTCACATAGGTATTCGTTGAAAAGCACTCCAGGAGAGCTTTCCAATGAATACCTATGTGACAGGGTTTCAGGTGTTACAAAAACCCCGTCATCGTTGAAAAGCATTCCACACGGGCTTTCCAATGAATACCTTTATAAATAGGGATAAAGAAAGGCCTACTTTTCAGACTTTTTACTTTTTTTCTATTTGACAGCATCCAAACTTGGTACCAAAGAGGAGAAAAGCACAAAAATTGACACACAATATATGATAAATGAAAAGACAATTTCCAGAGTGTTTGCGAATTTTCGACCCCAACCGGGGTCTTCTTCAGGCTGGAACTTTACAATCCGAAACTCTAGAACAGTCTGAGCTGAAACCCAAATGTAGATTAGAAGTATCCCATCCAAACAGGACGTGACAGCAATTAAGGAAAGAATACAAGCCCCCAAAAAGTGGTTGCTCNTCACCATTTCCACACCTGCCAGTCGTCCATCCTAGTCGTCACAGTGTCAGTGGGCTATCTGCTTACTAGTATCAGGCCAGGCTGGAGATGGTCTAGTCTGGTTTATTAAACGAAACATGGATAAAAAAGAAAATATGACACTCAGTTTACTTCGGTCTGGATCGGCACTCATCGGGCCGATTTCGGTAAGGCGACCACCCCGCTAATGCGACCACTTTGGGTCTGTCCCTTGGGTGGTCATGTTACCGGGGTTCCACTGTATTTGTATCAGTTATAGAAAGTTTTATGGGGATTCCCCTTCGAAAAGCCATCTTATTAAGTGAGAAAACCGTTGACATTCACTTGCAGCTGATGCCTAGTTTGCTGAAGAGGACACAGTGATCCTACATGTAGCTAGAACCCTTCGTGTACCTTGGCCCTAATAAAAATCGTGCTCTCCACTTTCAGAATGACACCCTACCTGCCTGTGACCGTTCAAAGTACAAGACAGACAAAGCCCCGACCGGTCCGTTCGACCGGGAGGCTTTACTGGAGTTCATAGAGAAGAAGGCATTGGAAGAGAAAGACTGGGACACGAAACCTTTCATCCATGAAATTAGAGGTAAGACGTCATCATCGCTTTTATTTTGTGTCATTTGGAAACGAAGGATTCTATCACCTCTGAAGTTCCTGGTTCAATCCCCAGTCGGAATGTTTCTGTGTGATAGAGGGTGAGTCTTAAGCTGCTTTTCCATGAGGCGGGCACGGGCGGAAAAATATCGATCCAACGTATTTCCCTTTAGCTCCCCAAGACGCAGGTGTGGCTGCGGAGCCTCTGAAGGCAATTTGGGACTGGAAAATGCTGTCCTTAGTTGAGAGGTGTCCTGATTACTGAGGTTAAGATGAACAGAAATGATGGAACAGAACTGAGTCCTTAATTGAGAGGAGTCCTGATTACAGAGGTTAAATGCACAGGAGTGACCAATTTGGAAAACTTTAGTGTTCTTCTGAATAGCGAAGTGTCCGCTTCGCAGACGTGTCCGCTAAGGGAGGTTATGTGATGTGATCTCTATGTTTGCAGGCAAAATCTGGAAACCGAAGGAACCTCCAAAAGAATCGGAGGACGAAGCGGCGATTAGTACGGAGTTTGATGACATCTTGAATAATGCGTCGGAGGAGGAACTGGTCGATCTTGCAGGTAGGTATCAACATATCAATGCAGTTTGGACTGGTTTCCTTAATCTACAGGTGGATTAGATTGGGTTGGATTTTTCCATCAGGGCCGAAGCCATAGCATTATTGGCCCTGGTAAGTATGGAAGAGGCCATCTCAAGCTACTCATGTTCCTCACTTGGGGTCTTTTACTTGCCCTTGCAAAGAAACAAGGCACCACGGCTTACTGTCCCATGTGACGGACGTGAAGAGGCCGCTTCAAGCTACTCATGTTCCTCCCTTGGATGGGGTCTTTTACTTGCCCTTGTAAAGACACAAGGGACAAGGCATCATGGCGTTCTGTCCCATGCGACGGACTGAAGAGCCAGGGATTAATCCCATATGGCCCGGGCTGGATTCGAACCCAGGACCTACCACTTGCTACGTACATAGACCCAATAACCACAAGGCTATAGCACGGCTTCTGATGTAGAGGTGTTTCATTTAAGGAGGTTCTGGAGTAACATTACAAAGCACTCTGTAATAATTAGCTCCGAAGTCAAACAAATGGTTGTGCTGATAATGATGTTGCCAAGTTTTTATCAGATAATGAAGCTATACTAATGGCCTGGTGCCGGAAATCACCTTCCCATAAAACTGTACTACGTCGTACTGGACCTGTTCTTTCGCCGATGACCCACATTCACATGGATTGCCGTTCATGTATAAACTGACCTGTGATACTAGTATAACAGCACGAACTGCACGGCGGTGTAGTAGAAACATTGGTGCCTGTCACCTCTGAGGTCTCGGTTCGATCCCCCTCAAACCCGCCCAGCATGGGAAAGAAACATCAGCCCTGTCAACTCTGAGGTTTTGGGTTTTACCCCCCTCGGACCTGCCTTCCATGTGATAGAGCAGAGGGCGGTGAAAACATTGGTCCCTGTCACTGTGATACACTGTAGATACTGCCCATAGTTTTCTATGGCCAAATTGCCCATAGAGAGCCAGCTCTCTCATGAAGGAGCTTCTTTAGTAAAATAAAAGGCTAGAACATGCAAGATGACCATTGACCTGATATGCATACTTATCCTTGTAAATATCAAATGTTCTACTGAATACGACCCCTTTATTAGGCCCGCAAAGATTAGAGACCTAATTTTCAATCCAAACAGGTTGATTGTCGTCGTTAGTGGATTATGGGTCTGTGCCAATAATGGTTCTTATTACATTTACCCATTACCACGCAGAAATAAAAACTTGGTGGGAAAATGGCCAAAATTGAGGCTGTCAACTATATAATATGCTGATCCTAGTGCTATGCACTGTAATAGTCCCAAGGCGCTTAACATGATTACCCCAGTCTCTCCAGAAACCTTTCTGGTGAACTCAAGGAGCAGCTCATTCAGCACATCACCAAACCCCAAACTCAAACATTTCATGTGGTCATGAACAAAGTCAGAATTTAACTGCATGAATTTTCTCCTTGCAGCTATCCTTGGGTTCCACGGCATGCTTAACCAAATCCAGTATCACAGTGCTTATGAAAACAAGGAACAGATTTGTGGTGGGTTCAAGGGTCTTGCTAAGTACCAAGAATTGAAACTGGTCCCTGACGAGCCACCAAATGACACAGACATCGAGGCGAGCATTCAGAAACTCGAGAGCGATGATCCAGACCTCACTGAGTTGAATATTAATAACATTAAGGTAGGCTAGCTCTCTCGCTGTCAAGGCCGGGTTGTCAAAAACAGAGATGAGTTTTAACCCTTAGAGCGCCGGGTTTTTTCAACTTTTCCTTCCCCGTGACCGGGGTTTTTTTCCAAAAAAAATTTTTTTTCCAAAAAAAGAAAAATTGCCAATGATCATTTCTATGAAGTTAGTTTGGCGAATTTTCCAAAGATGGCGAGGCAATCACTCAACACATTTAAAAGCATTTTGAGCTTCAGTGTTTTCAAGTTCACTGACCTTTAGCTCTTTAACGGTTAAACATATATGTTTCTCATTTCAGAATATTTCCGAAGAACGTTTCGAGAGTTTGTTCAACGGTATGAAGACAAATACTCACTTAAAAACATTCACAATGGCAAATACGAAGGCTTCCGATAGACATATTAAGGTACGTAGAAAATAGAGCTCGTCCATTGTCGGTACAATGAGCTTGTATGTTGGTAAAGAGCTCATGCATGTCAGTATAAAGAGCTAGCACGTGTTCTTGAAAGAGCTCGTTCTTCCCGGTAGAAAGAGGTTCAACCACTGAATGTTTTTCTTGCAATTTTAGCCACTGGTAGATGCGCTAAAGGAAAACCAATCCCTAGAGACGGTAAACGTGGAATCCAACTTTCTGAGCGGAGAAATGATCGTACAGATAATGGAAGCCATCAATGTAAATAAGAAAGTCAAGAATTTCCGAGCAACCAACCAGGTAAGACAATCAAGGACCTGAGGGACGAGGTTGAGTTGAACTCTGATTCAAACGTGGGGGAGTAGCATTTTAGCCGTGACCGCCGGCTATAAACTGGCAGGTGAATTTTTTGCTGTGTGCTACTGTTGTAAAGTTGACCAGTGAAAGGGCTGCCTTAAGCCTAGTTTATACTTCGACGCAAGACCATCGGCGTCCGACGCACGATCAAAATCTGTACGCCGACATAAGCCTACTTCATTAGATCGGCGTCTAGATTTTGATCGCGCGTCGGACGCCGATGGTCGTGCGTCGAAGTATAAACTAGGCTAGAGTGGTACAGTTGAAATAATGGCACTGGTCACAGCAGGGGGTCCGGGTTCGACCCTCAGTTAGGCCCTTCTTCATGAGATAGAGAGGATGACTTGCGACAGTGCAGGTTTTCCCCGGCATTCCATTTATCATTCAGAAATGAGAAAAAATATTTTTCTCGAATTTCAGCGACAGAGCGTTCTTGGCGTGAAGACAGAGATGAAGATAGCACGACTGATTGAAGATAACGATACCATTCTGATAGTAAACATTGATTTTGACATCAGAAACGCCAGAATCAGGGTTCACGAGCATTTACAGAAAAATAACGATAAACGTAAGTTTGAATGTTTGCTGATTGGTTCCTGTGGGTAGAGAGAGGTCTTAAGTCCCATTGCGAGCTTTTCCAGTAAAGTGGGCTTGGTTGACATCATGTGAACGAGAAAATCCTCGACCAGCAGAGGGTTCGTGTAATTCTGTCTTTAACCTGAACTTTCTCAATATCTTTTCAGTCCGCAAAAAGCGTGTTGGCGTATCAGAGGAGCGAGAGCCGTCAATATAAGTCCTGGTGCTGCCATCTATGACAACTGCTGCAGTCTACGATTGTCATTACGTCATGTGACTTTCTCATTTTTTCTCGAACCAAAAAATATGGAAGTTAAAGAATCCTGAACTTGTCAATCAAACTGGATTTACTAAATATTATGGTGAAAAACGTGCTTTTTCCGCCATATCTACGGCCTGCAATGAAGGATTTAGAATTTCTGAAATGTGCAGTGTCTGTGCTTTTTATTGCAAAACAAGTTGTTGGAATCATTGAAGGTTTATAAAATTTAGCCGGAAATTTTTGAAATGGTGTAGGGGAGAAACAGCTCCTTAAAACAGCCTCGGAAATTCAGAAATATCATCATCTCATGTTCATAACCCACCTCGGATGAGCGAGCTCAGGTGAGTATTCCAACTGCACGATGGCAGGCACGGATTCGGATGGAAGTGCGCCGGCGCCATCTTTATGACAAGCAAGAAAACGTAATTGTATATGAGTAATTTTTTTAGTAAAATTGATGTGTTCATAATCTGATTAAACAAATATAGGTGGAAATTACCATACAAGGTCTATAATATTGTGCTTGAGGGACGAGTAGAGCTCTCTATTATACTTCTAGTGGCCTACGGTGTCGAATAAGTGTATTAGGCGTATTATCTCATCTGCCCCCAGATTTGAGCAGACGGTATCTTCTGTTGAAGATTTCTAAAAGCCTCGGAAATGAATTGGAAAAAATTTGAAGAAACATTCTTCAGATGGTTGATAGGAACAACCTTTCTTCAAATATTTTTCAATCAGTACCATAGGATGTGAGAAAACATCGATGGAAGATGCCGTCTGCTGGACTTTAGGGGCAGACGTGGTATTGAGGAATATCATTTTAGTGTAATGCTGGCCTACTTGATGTAGGCCTTAGAATATATTGTAGATTCTAGATATATGCTCCCAAACATATTCATGTATACAATGTATGCAACCAGAATGCATAAAGGAATTCTGTAAATTTTCCTGAAAGGGTTTAAGTACATTTTAGGGCAAATTTTGTACGTTATATTGTCATGCTTTAGGGTGCGTTTTTGATCATTAGCTTCTGTGACATGTGACAGATTTTTATACTGTGGATACAAAGAACTCACATTTTTGGGACGTGTTTTTTTTTATCGTGGAGATTTGAAATGTCTGTAAAATCGTGTGTACAGCTGCTGTCCCTATCTCTTTTCTATCAGCGGTCTCACATTCTAAAGATGTCTCTCCATGTGCGAGTTTCTGTGACATCAAATTCCATGATGTTCTAGGACCGCTAACTGGTGGTGGCCTCTCATGGCA
Organism: Notospermus geniculatus; assembly: GCA_002633025.1. Classification (NCBI taxonomy): domain Eukaryota; kingdom Metazoa; phylum Nemertea; class Pilidiophora; order Heteronemertea; family Lineidae; genus Notospermus; species Notospermus geniculatus. The sequence goes on along the minus strand of NMRB01001573.1, from coordinate 96,180 downwards.
GGAGAGTCTCCCAATAGACTCTATCACTCCAATAGAGCGCAGCACCTGACGGGTCGCTAGCTAGGCCTACAGCGTCACGACGTCCCGTCCCCCATTCTGAACGCGGTGACGTCACTCGAAAAACCTCCACTTGTTTCAGCGATCATGACGTCGTCTCACGTCAAGATGTCATGGAATGAGTACGGGACGTCGTGACGCTGTAGTACCCGTCAGGTGCTGCGCTCTTTTGGAGTGATATAGTCTATTG
>NMRB01001573.1:76526-95806 GCA_002633025.1 Notospermus geniculatus | reverse complement strand
GTGCTACGATCTAGTCGCAGGTGACCTGAACACGGTTACGATTCGCTGCGCGCAGATGCCGCCTGTTCCAGGATGATCGTACGCATTTTTCGTTTTTGTGACCTGACCGTGCTTGCGATCCAGCTGATGCCGACGACTGTTCCGTCGTGGCGCAAGCAATCGCAGTGTGACCTGACATCCGCACGATCTTTTTGATCGGCAACTGATCCCTCAAGTGAGTCGCAACTGCAGTCATGTCACACCAGATCGGCGACTGATGTGTTCCACGCTGTCGTGCCTCAGACGCCAAGTGATCCGGAAGAGTCAGCGTGCGCCTGTTCTGTGCCATCGCAAGGTCGACCTGACATCCGCATTAAACCATGACGTGATCTACATGTGGCACACTTTTTCGTCGACGTCAGCATGGTGGACGCTGGTCAAAAGTGACAAGCTTTTTCGAGAGATTAGGTAGTTAGGGGTCTTTTGAAGAAAAGTTATTGGAATATTGTGTCGTGAATCACTCTGTTTCATGTGATGTCTCACTTCGAAGGCCGATGATGCGTGCGTTCGTGCATGAAACATGTTCCAGAATCACGGCTCTTTCGTCTTGACCGCGGTCATCCTGTTTGTTCTGTAACCATGACAACAGGTTTGTTGACATGCGAGTTCGTCACCTCTCTTTACTTCTGCAACAAGCTTGGTCAATAAAGTATATAAATGTCAAAAAAGTTTTTGGTGAATTTTTCAGTCGTTTGCGAATCAGTTGAGCCCATTTTCTTAACTCTAGTTGGATCCTTCCCATCGTAAAAACAGCTAGAAATGTCTGGCACAGATTCAGAGGGTGGCCCACCAGGCCTGCACCTCCCCTTTTGGTCAACAAATCTGTAAAATCGACCGTGAAATTCTGGAATTGGGCACAAATTTCAATATTCCTAGCATAGGGTGCCCCCTCTTTCCCCAAATCCTGGATCCACTCCGGAATGTGTCGCATTAACACTTTCAGTGCTGGCAATTTTGTCCCCAAAGTATCAGAGCAAAATTTGCCTGCTAGTGTTTGTGTTGAGGAAACTGCCAGAGACACCTAGTGTTCGAAAAAAGCACTAAAGTTATAGTTGGTATACCAGTTGTGCATAGTTCTGCCACAAGTTTTCAGATGACGTCAACTATCTTTGGAAGGGGGGGGCATCCTGTGCTAGGAACATTGAAACCTGCGCCAAGTTCCAGAATTTCACAGTTGATTTTACAGATTTGTTAGCCAAAAGGGAGAGCGTGCGCCAGATGCACCACCCCTTGGATCGGCGCCTGTTGATATCACACCTACACTGACAAAGATTCTTAATAAGATAACAGGTTTTATTTTATAAACTCCAGAAATGCCTGTATAAAAAGGCAGTGACTATGCTATTCACACAGTCTACACGTACAAAAAACGGAACAAAAAATTCGGAGGTTTTAAAAGCATGATCAGATACTGTTCGTTCATCATAAGTTGTACCTAATACCGTTGTACCAAGTCAAATGTTTTGTAAATTTTGGTGGAAATTCTCCTTCAAGGCCATAGACCCACATGTCATTGAGCCCTTACTAAACCCTTGTTTATACTTGACGCAAGACCATCGGCGTTGATCGCACGTTGGTCGCCAGCGATGGTCGTGCGTCGAAGTATAAACTAGGCTTAACACAAGCTACGTCTACACGAGAGACTTATTTGTCTCGGGTCAACTTTGTCTCAAGACAAAATATCCCGAGACAAGTAACGGAGCATCTACACAGATTATAGTTCTGGCTTTGAATATGACGTCACAAGTCGCCAACACTGCAGTACACATGCTGCAGAGGCGCAGCAAAATGAGCCGTTCATGCCCCAATATAGGCCTTTGTCCCGAGACAAATGGGCGACTGCGTCTACACGACAACTGTCTCGAGACAAAATTCCACTCGGGTTGACTTAACCCCCTGCCCTACTGGGGTCAAGTTAACCCGAGACAAAGTTGTCGCGAGACGACTTAGCTCGAAACAAGGCCTCGTGTAGCCGGTTAACTGGAGCTAAAATGCTCCCTGTAGATGTACTGTACAGTATGCTGAAAATCAGGGCCGACCACCAAGAAACTCTGATAGCACTAACCGGGCCTAACAAAGAGGTATGAATACTTTTACCATCGCAGAATTTCTCTGTTGAGCCCTGTTAGTGCTATTGGAGTTTCTTGGCGGTCGGCCCTGATGAAAAATTTGACCATGTACTTAAGTGGGCATAACCAAAAATGTGACCTACATATCACCACGAAATGAGTCTCAAGTTACTCAGAATATGAATGAGAGTGAACCAAAATAACCACCAGGATAAAAAGGAATCTAAACAGAATCATTCAGTTCTCACAAAAGTCAGACAACAGACCAAGGTCTTCTGAAATTGACAGACACATATTATATTTGGTTTCACCTTGCCAACCTCAGAGCGTTTACGACTCGTTTTGTGGCGACGGTCACAAACAGATATCGGTATGGCGGCACTCAGTCAACTTGACAAGATCACTTCAGAGAGTTGTTGGCAAGCCCTAGGCCTACATTCAATTAGACAATTCTCCAATGTGTTGGCACCCTCCCTAAAACACAACCCTTTTATACATTTTTTAACATGATCAGGGAATCTTACAAAAGTTACATGTTTCAATAAAGCACAATCAAAACTGATATAATTTTGTTGAAATTTTCTGAATATATACAAACAAAGGTTCACACATACATGTATCAATTTTTATGAACCAATACACAGTTCTCGAATTCGCAGATCTGTGCACTTCTGCCGAAATCGCAACTTCGATCTCAAACCAGCTGATGTGACACAATCCATGATTCAGCAATGGTCGACTTATGACGCAACGTAGTCGAAGTCACTGTCGTGGGGTTCTCTGTGTCGCGTCATTCAGTTTCAGACCGAGGTTGTGGTTGCGATTTCGGCGGTAATGCGCAGATCTTTCTTGCCTACGTCCATTTGAGAATTGTCTACTGGGCAATAAATTGGCGTATTTAAAAAATATGGCAGTGTGTGGATCACAAGTTTAAATGATTACATAACATATGGTACGTGTACTGAAACTGTAGCCTACAAGTAATTAATACCTCAATACTATTAAGAATAGCATATAGCATATAGTAGTTTGGTTCCATGGTCAGCATAATGCTGCAGATGACACCACAAATCCTAAAATGGTCAAAACTATTACAAATCTGCATCGAAAGCAATGTTACTCTTTATCTACAGTCATTGCATTACATAAATGTACAGGGAGGGTCTCTGCACTGTGCTGCACTGCACACACACATGTAGGCCCACAGGTGAAATGAGGCAGTGCTGCTCTGCACACATGTAGGCCCACAGCTAAAACACCTTACATAAGAGGACAACACAAATAAAGCCAGGCTATCTGCTGCTTTGTGACAGATCGTGAACCATTTTTCTTCTAAAGGTGATGACACACATGTGGTTCGTGCTTTGGTGTGGCGATGTGATGCGTTCATTTCACCGCAACGTTTTACCAAATCGAAACAAACAAGTGCTGTTGCGGTGCGTTGCTATATTTCACCAGACAGAAAGTCCCGTCCAGTGAAACGCAGTGGTGCCGCAGGTGATCTCCATTAATTTTCTTCCATCATTGTGGGAAATCCCAACGATCATGACTGAGGTTGAACGAACGTCGATGTTCAAATTTGACACAAAAGCGAACTCTGCGTATCGCCGTACCTACCACAACGGTACTGCATAATCGCAGCGGATTTGATACTGCAATGCAGGCATCGCACCCGCATATATGTATCGTCACCTTACGAGTGTGTAAAGGGCTCTCCTCTGAAATACAGTCACAGCCACCCTTCCGTGATCATCAATTGACGTGGTTGAGCAATCGACAGAGGAACTGTTTCTCAAGGATGCGGTCATTCCTTTGTGTCCTGGCTACCATGTCCCTGGCCCTACTAGTACATGTACGTCCCCAGTTCCTGGAGGGATCTTCTCATTCTGGGTCCTGGTACGAGAAAACTATTAGAGCTCAGAGAACCCAGGGCAGGTAGAACCAGGACACAAAGGGCCGGGACCCCTTCAGAAGTTAGAAGCAAAGTTTAATCATCATGATCATTGGCACAAATGTCGTGGTGAATCATCAATGTTTCTTGGTCGTGAAAGGTGTCACCACACGATAAACACACATACTCCCAGATAATATCATCCTGCTGATCAGGAGATACAGCAGCAGGTTTGTCACACTCAGGTAAGCGTTCTGGTAGTGAGGACTCCGTGCTGTGAGGCGTATCAGCCAATCCTGCGCAGTCGTCTAGATTGCCTGTACCGCAAAAACCACAAATGCATTCGTCTTCCCCACAGTCAAAACTTCGGCTACTGTCACCATCATCATCAAATGAAATTTTTAAAGGGGATTCGTAATTCATGGCAAGATCATTCTCCGTAGAATCCCCAGCCTTATAATGATCACAGACCTCTCGTTCAGTTTGGGAAATTTCCACTGCAGCAATTTTCTTAAACAGAGTATAGTCCGTAAAAGTTCCATCGTTGTTCCTCTCGGCTTTCAACTGTTCTTGGGCATTTTGTTTCAGAATTCTATCAGAGCCATTTTTCCTCACACCGTCCTGAAGGGTCGGTACACCACCTTCCTGTCTGACATGCCAAACAGGACTGCAAGAAATATCTTCTGGGGGCACACTTTGCAATTCATTCCTCTCTGCCCCCAGACTTTCATTCCCCAGACCGCCTTCACCAGTCACACCGGATGTCCTTGATCTTGATGTCGCCCTCCTCTGCCACCTCCCACGAAGGGACTTACTCCTCTGCCTTCCCCTTCTTGAATTTCCCCGGGCCCCGAACTCTGCCTGCTGGCTGGATTCCCCATCAAGAGTTCCCCGAACACTGCAGCGATCCGTTCCTTGAGATCCCAGTCTCCCGTTTCCCCGGGAAGCAGATCTTGGTCTCCCACTTCTTTTTCCTGAAGTTCCTCGGCCCCGAAACGCTGCCTGCTGGCTGGATTCTCCATCCAGAGATCCCCGAACATTGCAGCGATCCGTTCCTTGAGATCCCAGTCTCCCGTTTCCCCGGGAAGCAGATCTTGATCTCCCTCTTTGTTTTCCTGAAGTTCCTCGGCCCCGAAACGCTGCCTGCTGGCTGGATTCTCCATCCAGAGTTCCCTGAACATGGCCCGGTTCTGTTCCTTGAGATCCCAGTCTCCCGTTTCCCCGCCAAGAAGATCTTGGTCTCCCTCTTCTTTTTCCTGAAGTTCCTCGGCCCCGAAACGCTGCCTGCTGGCTGGATTCTCCATCCAGAGTTCCCTGAACATGGCCCGGTTCTGTTCCTTGAGATCCCAGTCTCCCGTTTCCCCGCCAAGAAGATCTTGGTCTCCCTCTTCTTTTTCCTGAAGTTCCTCGGCCCCGAAACGCTGCCTGCTGGCTGGATTCTCCATCCAGAGTTCCCTGAACATGGCACCGTTCTGTTCCTTGAGATCCCAGTCTCCCGTTTCCCCGCCAAGCAGATATTGGTCTCCCTCTTCTTTTTCCTGAACTTCCTCGGCCCCCAAACGCTGCCTGCTGGCGGGATTCTCCATCCAGAGTTCCCTGAGCATGGCACCGTTCTGTTCCTTGAGATCCCAGTCTCCCATTTCCCCGCCAAGCAGACCTTGGTCTCCCTCTTCTTTTTCCTGAAGTTCCTCGGCCCCGAAACACTGCCTGCTGGCTGGATCCTGCACGCCAAGTCCCCCAACTACCAGATTTCGTCTTACACGCGGACTGTCCGAACAATTTTACCCGAAAATCAACTGTAGACCCAGGCCTCGGGCAGGATTGCGTCCTATGTCTTAGCGAACGAGATTTTGACCTCCAAAAGTGTTGCCCCCTCCCTGTAGACCTTGACTGATTGACTATCCTCAACTGTCTCGGAGTTTTTGAGGTTGGGAGTTTAAGAGGCTGTGATTTCCGACTCAACAAAACGTTCCCCATGCCCTTCATGGATTCACGGAGAACTGAACGACGATCTGCAGGCAAAGGCTTTCCCAGAAACTTTATCAGCCCATCCTCAATATCATGAGGCGTACCACATCTACTCATACAGCTCTGACCGTACTTTGCAGTGGCCTTGACGGATTTCTGAAGTTCACCGACTTCCAACATTAGCTGTACTAACTTATCAACGTCAATGTACTCATCAGACTTCTTTGAACTGCATAGTCTTCTTCTCTTTGTCTTTCGTTGAATTTGATCTTCTGATAAGCCTGGGCCTGTCTTTGACCGACCCACGCCATCTTGTTGCGCCCCTTGAACCATGTAACTCTCGGATTCTGAGACTCCATCACTGGTCTGTGGTGTTTCGGTCAAATTGCATTCGTCCGCCACCATCACATTCGCTTCATCAGAATCTGGACGCCGTCTTTTAGTCCCCCGACTTCTACGTGCGACTTTCATATCTTCTAATCCAACACTCAAAGGCACAATCGCTTTGCCTCTATTGACGTCACTGGCCAATCCATTATCTATAATTTCGTGAGAACCACTTTTTATGAAACAGCCAGGCAAGTCTAGACTTCCCCAATTCTCAGCAACTGGCTCAGCTTTTGCTTCAAAATACTTGAGTTCTTCACTACCCACAATGTGATTGGTAACACTGGCCTCCTCGACGAGTCCATCGTCAAAAACGTCCACTTTAATTCCAACAACCTCGTCATTATAATGTTCTCCTTCATGACTTGATATGCAACTTGCAACCTCCAGAGATTCATCTATCGTTTTGATCAAGGTCATCAGTACACCCTCACAGATGCCGGAGCCATCTTCTGCCTGACGACCCTCACCCATCATGTCCATGCCCGATGTTTCGGCCTGTGTAGAATTGTCAATCCTTTTAATCAAGGGTATACTTTCATAGCTGGTGCCGCAATCTGCTGGACCACTTTCATCCAAAACTGTTTCCTTTCTCAGTTTCCTTCTTGAAGCTTCGTCCTCCGTTGAATCGGGTCTCTTCTCAGTCAAGGGTATACTTCTGTAGCTGCTGCCACAATCTGCTGGACCAATCTCGTCCACGACTGATTGCTTACTGAGCTTCCTTCCCGAAGCTTCCTCCTTCATTGAGTCAAGTCTCTTCTCAATCAAGGGTATACTTTCGTAGCTACTGCAACATTCTCCTGTTCGACCACTCTCTCCTAAGATCATTTGCTGTGTCTGCTCCATTCTTGATGCTTCATCCTCTGTATGTGCACTCTCATACCCGCTGCAACAACCTTCTGCCCAGTGACTCTCCTCCTTGACAACCTGCTTCCCAAGTGCGGTTCTTGAAGGTTCATCCCCTGCACAATCAACTGTCTTCTCAACATACCTCCCGCAACCATCATCCACCAGATGACCCTCTTCGAAGACTACTTGCTTACGGAGCCCCCTTCTCGAAGCTTCGTCCTCAGTTGAATCAGCTGTCTTCTCGCTCACGGGTATACTTTCATACGTCCTGCAACCATCCTCTGCTGGATGATCCTCTTCCAAGACTGCTTGATTTCTGAGCTCCTTTCTCGTAGCTTCATGCCCTGCAGACTCTACAATCTTCTCCATCAAGGATAAACGTTCAGAACTGCTGACAGAATCTTCTGCCCGGCATTTACTCAAATCAATATCCCCATCATCACAACGTGAAAGTGACATATCCGTGGTTTTCTTTGGGCTGACTTCTTCCAGGACGACATTTCCATTCTCTGCAATATAGCCTACGATCACAACAACATTGTCCTTCCCCGATCGTCCAGACTTATCTTCACCTTCACATCTTCCATCCTCATTTCCTTCACCGACAGAACACTCCGCCACGCATTGCTCCTGCCTGTGATTGACCACATGACTTTGGTCGTTATCAGATCCTTCTGTCATGTCATGTTTCCCCGATGTTCCATCCTGATTATCTTTAGTTCCCACATCAACTGAACACTCCACCGGGCCTTGTTCCTCGCCATGATCGACCAACACCTCCTGTGCAGCGTTTTCAACCTCGCCATTCTCCAGAGGTCTTTCTAATCGAGTTTCCCCCTTGTTATTTCGCCTCTTTTGCCATGGTTTGCCTTTGCGTTTTCTTTTCCACAGCCAAGGATTCTTCAAAAACTTCTTATTGCGTGATTTCAATCTTGCTGCCCTAGTGTCCATTCCAGTTTTTTCTGATATCACACTCGTGTCTTCTGTGTTGCTATCATTCTGACAACGATCTCTGACTTCTCCCTCATTCAATCCACAACCTGATAACTCAGTTCTGTTGCCATCACAAACGAACAACGTTGGAGGTGATCCGGACGTAACTGCACTGGGAACTTCCTCTTGGTCATGATACGGGGTGAGATCTGGTGGCCCACAGGAGGAGTCATGACCCATGCCGAGTGACTGGTTTTTCTGGTCAGTAACTTGCGGCTGGGTTGCGAAATCGCCAGTATCTACAATATTTGCAAATAGCCTTTCGGTCGGTGGTGGTGGTGGTGGACCAAGAGGTAACGTGGTTTCCCGAGGAGAGAGTGGTAGCAACGGTCGATTGACTACCGGCGAGCTCTTCTTTGGCGTGGAATGAACGCTTGCACCAGGAAAACTAAAAGCTGCTTCTGATGGGTTGATCTCAACAGCAAGCCCAGCCATCTTTTCAAAATTACAACAAATCTTCCGTAAGTAACACAGTTCACTCCGGATGGCTCCATTCTCCGCGGTCAACTGATTGCACTGCATCTCAATTTTTGACAGTTTTGCCTTTTTCTCAGCGTCAAGGAGTGTCATTTCTTCCAAGCATTTTTCTAAAACAGCACATTTCTCTTTCTCAGCTTTCAGGGTTTCTTTCACAAGGCTTAGATTTGACGCCTGTTTTGCATACCGTCTTTCAAGTTCCACAATGCTCGCCTCCTTTTTCTTTGGTTCCGTTCCTGAAAATGGCGTGCTGTGACCTGAACGGGAAGAGTGTCCTGTTTCGACAAAGGCAGAATCTTGACGAGTTGTTGCTATCACCTGCATCCCCAACAAGTGTCCTGACCCGCTGACCTCAGCCTCAGCCATTGCCTTCTCTTCCACTGCAACATTGTCACTTGAACTCGGGACAACCATCTCGTCACCATCTCTACCATTTTCCTGCAATGTTGTTTCGACGTCGTTACCACAGCTAGACGAGTGTGGTAGCATCCACTCCTTCAACGATCCATCTGTCTCATTTGCGTTTTTTACTTCAAGCGCCACATTGCTGTCACCTGAACATTCTGTAATCTTCTCCTTAAGTGATCTAATTTCAGAATCCTTGGCTTCAATTTCAGCTGACTTCAATGCAACCATCTCCTTCAGACACTGCACTTCTCTGGTCTTTGCTTCAGCAAGCTGGGATTGTTTTTCACTCTCTGACCTGTGCATCGAAATATCCTTCAAATGGGACACAATTTCCTCATTTACTTTAATTCCTGCGCCTTCTACTTCTTTAGCTTTATCTTCCAGTTCCTGCAGTAATGGCTCAACTTTCGTCAAACTGTTTCCCATTTCATTCCTCAGCATTTTGATCTCATAATCTTTTTTTGTATTCTCCTGTGAAATTTTCTCCTTTTCTCGCAATGTGTACCTGTAGTTCTCTAAAGCTTTCACTTTTTCTTCCTTCAGGTCTTTTATTTCTTCATCTCGTTCCTTCATTTTCTCCAACATTCCTTCCTTTTCGGAAGTACATGACACAAGTTTCTCTCTCAAGCACTCCAATTCACTGTCCCTTGTTTTCCCTGCTACCAATGCCGTCTTATAATCATTCGAAGTTTTCAGTAAAGTTTTCATGACATCTTCCAATTCCTCATCTCTCCTTTTTATCTTCTGCGCCATTCTCTCCTTCTCCCTCGTCCACGACACAACATTCTTCCTCAAAATGACCAGTTCATCCTCTTTGTCCTTCCATTCTTGAACTGCTACCTTCAAATTCTCAGAAGTCCGCTGCAAATCTTCTGTCAGGCTTTTAATTTTTTTGTCTCCTGCTTTCAAATTCTCGGACTTTCGCTGCAAAGCTTCTGTCAGGCTTTCAACTTTTTTGTCTCCTGCTTTCAAATTCTCGGACGTTTGCTGCAAATCTTCTGTCAGGCTTTTAATTTTTTTGTTTCCTGCTTCCAACTTCTCAGACGTTTGCTGCAAATCTTCTGTCAGGCTTTCAACTTTTTTGTCTCCTGCTTTCAAATTCTCAGAAGTTTGCTGCAAATCTTCTGTCAGGCTTTGAACTTTCATGTCTCGTGCTTTCAAATTCTCAGATGCTCGCTGCAAATCTTCTGTCAGGCTTTTAATTTTTTTGTCTCCTGTTTTCAAATTCTCAGATGCTCGCTGCAAATCTTCTTTCAGGCTTTGAACTTTCATGTCTCGTGCTTTCAAATTCTCAGATGCTCGCTGCAAATCTTCTGTCAGGCTTTTAATTTTTTTGTCTCCTGCTTTCAAATTCTCAGATGCTCGCTGCAAATCTTCTGTCAGGCTTTGAACTTTCATGTCTCGTGCTTTCAGATTCTCAGATGCTTGCTTCAAATCTTCTGTCAGGCTATGAACTTTTATGTCTCCTGCTTTCAAATTCTCAGACGCTCGCTGCAAATCTTCTGTCAGGCTTTCAAAATTTTTGTTTCCTGCTTTCGAATTCTCAGAAGTTCGCTGCAAATCTTCCGTCAGGCTTTCAACTTTTTTCTCTCCTTTCTTCACCTCCAGCAGCAATACCTTATTTTCAGCCATGTGTGACACAATTCCGTCCCTCAAAAGTTTAACTTCCTCATCCTTATCCTTTATGTCTTGCAAGGCCACCTTGTAATCATCACAACATCTCTGTAAGCTTTCCTTCAAGTCGTTTCTTTCCTCATCTCTCTCCTTTAACTCCTGCGACATTCTTTCATTTTCAGCTGTACGAGCCATAATTTCGCCCCTCAAAAGGATCACATCATTATTCTTTTCCCTCGTTTCTTGTACTGCGGCCTTGTAATCATCATCAGTCCTCTTCAATTTTTCCCTCAGGTCACATATTTCGGCTTCACTTTTCTTGAACTTCACCGAGAGTCTCTCCTTTTCAGCCGAAATAGAGACAATTTCTCCTATCACACCTTTTATCTCATCATCCATTTTCTGCCTTTCTTGAACTGCAGTCTTGTAATCATCAGAAATTCTCTGTAATTTTTGCTTCAAATCCTTCATTTTGACATCTCTCTCCTCCAACTCCTGTGACAGTCTCTGCTTTTCAGCTGAACATGACAAAACTTGCCCCCTCAAATGGGTCACTTCAACAACTGTTTTTTGCACTGCGGCCTTGTAATCATCATCATTTCTCTGTAGTTTTTCTCTAAGGGTTAGTACTGCTTCTTCGCTTTTCTTGACCCCCAGTGTGAGTCTCTCCTTTTCAGCCGTAATAGACACAACTTCTCCTCTCAAAACGTTCACCTCTTCATCCCTTTCTTGAACTTCTGCCTTGTAATCATCAGAACTTCTCTGTAACTTTTCCCTCAAATCCTTCATTTCTACATCTCGTGCCTCCAACTCCTTCGACAGTCTCTCCTTTTCAGCTAAACATGAAACAATTTCTGCCCTCAAAACAGACATTTCAACAACGCCGTCCTTCTTTTCCTGAACTGCGGCCTTGTAATCATCGGACGTCCTCTGTAACTTTTCCCTCAACCCTTTATTTTCTTCTGCCTTTTGCTTCGTCTCTTGCAAAGCTTTCTCCTTTTCAGACTCTACAACTGACAGAACATCCTTCCTCATCAGCAGAATCGCTTTGTCTCGTTTCACTAATTCCAGCACAGTTTCCTTATTTTTAGCCAAACTTGACTCAAGAGCCTTATTCAGGATTTCAATTTCTTCATCTTTTTCCTCCAATTCCTGCACTACTTTTGAATTTTCAGCCTCTTTCTCCTTTTTCAACAAATCCAATTCCCGATTCTTTTCCTTCACCATCTGCCTCGCACTCTCTAATCTTGCGGTGAAATCTGCCGTCAGTTTTTTTCTAACCTCACCCTCTTCATTTTTTATCCTCGCCACCTCAAGCAACGTTTCTTCCTTTTCGACTTTAAGTGCTGTAGTTTCTTCCCTCAGTGACCTTAGCCTTTTCTTTGTTTCCCCCACCTCCAATTCCACTTTTTCCCGTTCAGCTAACTTCACCAAAGTCACCTCTTCACACTCCTTCACCTCCTCTAGAGATTTTTCAATCTTTGTGATGAATCCCAACATCGTTTTTTCTCCCAGCGAATTCACTTGACCATCTCGGTTTCCCTTCAACTCATTTTTATTCCACTCAGACAAAATTTCAGCTTTAAAACACCGTAGATCCTTACTGATTTCCCTGAATCTCAGAAACGGTTCTGCCACAGCTGAAATTGGCTCGATTCTCTTTTCAATATCTTTATCTTTTCTTGTGCGTTTTTCGTTTTCCTCACTATGTGTTGATTTCTTATCATCACTTGGCGCGTTTTCTTGGAGTGTCTTCCCAGGATCAGGGATCACATCTTTTATCGTCCAATTCGCCACCAACTTCTTACATGACACCTCATGCCGTTCTAACATGGCCCGAAGTGCATCATCCACCTTCTTCCATTCATCATCTGAAACGTACAAAAAAGTCCAAATAAAAAAATTGCGCAGCCAGCCAAGTACCAAATAATGTATTTTTAAAATGCTCAGTGGGGAATCTAGAGGGTGGGCCAAAGAAAGTGTCCCTTGAACAATAGCAATTCTATTGCCTCCCCTTTTTTTTGAGCGACACTTTCCCTGGACCACCCTGTAGAGTGCCAAGATAAAACCTGCACTCTCAATGCACTCTCTACCACATGAAGAATGGGCGTAACTGACGATTGAATTGAGCCAATGAAGGGTATTCATTGGATAGTTTTCAGTAAATGCTTTCAAAAATGAATATCCAAGTGACAGAGTCTTAGAAATGTTTCCAACATTATTTGTACATTTTTCTGTGAAAAAATATGCAGGGTCCTTAATATTCACAAAGCCCATGTAACTTTAAGGGCACGCAAATCCTTTGTTAAGCTGATAGTGAAAAATAGGTCGTCTAAAAATGGACAATAATTTACGCACTCCCGTAAGTTATGAGAGCTTCGTGAATAAGGTCCCAGGATGTTAAAGCCCCACTGTATTGAATTTTACGATATTTTCAAAATGTTAGGAGAATGCAAACAGAGGTTTCATAGCCTCGTGAAGGTCCCCAAAATGCTTGCCTGATAGGTATTTCAGAGGATCAAGGCCTAGTTTTCAGCACACATTAAAAAAATGCAGGGAGGGCTCTAATGTATTCAGACAGAGCGTAGTACATTTTACACGTCGTGACGTCGTGCACCGAAGTCAAGAATCGCGGCGATGATTTGCGTTTTTCAGATTCAATACAGTGGGGCTTTAAAAGAAAAGGAATCACAGACTTACCTTGTACATTGTTTAAATTCTCATCAATTGGAACAGATATGGAACTGCTGGCTTCACTAGGAAGGGGAACTTGATCCCAAACGGTCGCATTTGTTGTGGCAGAATATTCTGAGGTGTTGGTCGCTCCGAGGTTCACAGGGGCGGGAAAACTGGCCATTGGTGTTTGGGGAACTGTGAAGTTGCGATCAGTTGGGGAGACACCGGTAGCACCCAAGGAATAAATGTGGTAGAGTTCAGATGTATTATTGGTGATTAAAATCACTTTCCATCGTGAAATATGATGTTAAGTGGTGAAAAACAATGAATACTGCTGATAAATATGTGAATTTGTCAAATTTTTGAGGGTACGGATCCGTACCCTGGAAAAATTTTAGGGTACGGAATTTTACCCATTTTACCCTCTGGCGGAAACCCTGCGTAAGTTATGAGAGCTTCGTGAATAAGGTCCCAGGATGTTAAAAGAAAAGGAATCACAGACTTACTTTGTACATTGTTTAAATTCTCATCAATTGGAACAGATATGGAACTGCTGGCTTCACTAGGAAGGGGAACTTGATCCCAAACGGTCGCACTTGTTGTGGCAGAATATTCTGAGGTGTTGGTCGCTCCGAGGTTCACAGGTGCGGGAAAACTGGCCATTGGTGTTTGAGGAACTGCGAAGTTGCGATCAGTTGGGGAGACACCGGTAGCACCCAAGGAATAAATGTGGTAGAGTTCAGATGTATTATTGGTGATCGCTGATGATGTAGAAGAGTTTATGAAACTGGTCTGTGAGACCCGAGAAAGTTCAGAAGATACTTCCCGTGTTGTTGCGGCGATTGTAAATAAACCTCTGTTTGGCGAGGTTGATTTGTGGGTATAACTCCTTCTATTGGGTGGAAAGAGAAACAAATTCCCGGTGTTAGGTGTCGCGGTCGCTTGGTTGACATGACTGGCCTGTGGTAGAGCAGCACATGGTGTTGAATTTTTTGGCACTGTTTGAACTTTGGCATATTGTGGTACGTTTGCACTTGGAGGTCTCGATCCTAATGTTTGGTGTGCGATGTTCCATGGCTGGGGAGTGGGATTACAACTGCTGGCCTCTGGGCATGTTGACGCCTGGGTGGGCTGACCGGCCTGCGATAAAACAGCAATGGAGACGTGTTGGTATGGTTACGAATACTATCCTATTTTGCGGTGGCATTGGTCAAAATTACAAATCAGATTTTGTGTGTGTGATAAATGGGGTTGGAGCTTGCATTGAGGAGAACAGGAGCAGTCAGTCGCGCTTAATGCCAAAAGATGGTAGCAAAGTTCTAGTGGACAAATTCAACGCAAGCTATGGTTCACCTGTTGAAAATACCCTTTTTTTCCAGACATGTTTCAAACCTGTGTGTACGAAAGGCCCAGTGAGAGGTCACACTAATATAGTTAGCCCGGCGACAGGTGCGTTACATGCAATGACTCTTTGGTCATTTCTGTATTGGCACACATTGTTGGAGGCGCGAAAACGACGTCACTTAATGGCTGCGCCATCTGTAGCCTTGCTAAGAACTAACGGAAACACGGGGATTTCGAAAAGCACGGTGAGCTTGCTGTGTTTCAAAAACCCGTGTTTTTTTAAGACACGGATTTCTTGAAGCCTGGCAATTCATACATGTAGGTGTGACCGCAAAAAAATGGGGATTTTATGTACCCCTAGTGTGACCACGGCTACACTGGTCCCCAGTAGCCTCGAGTTTACTGCGCTCTCAACCAATGGCACAGATGGGACCTAATCTCGTTTTTGAACGCTAGATGGCGCAAAATGTCATCAACCAATCAGCGGCCAGTATTTCACACAACTAGGGGAAAACATGAAACATTTTCTAATTGGCTAATCGCTCATTGGCTGGTTGATCGAGCGCGTTCGTCAACAAGTGGTAGTGACATCTAGTGTTCAGAAACGGACTTTGGCACCAAGTTTGTTTCAGTGGTTGAGGATGACAGCTTCGAGCGGAGGCCGATACCACTGAATTATTGAGTGTACGTGTAGACCACGGCTAGTAAATTCTCTTTACTGGTGACAGGCCCGAACCATTTCGTTAAAATAATCGCCGAAATCAGAGGAACATAAAGGGGGCTTTACACAATTCAACATTTGTTGAAAGTTGTTGAAAGTTGAAAGGTGTTGAACGTTGTTGAAACCTGTTGAACTGTCTAAACACCCCTTTCAACAAGTTGCCAGAAACAGGAACATGCACTATTCTGACAATTTGTGAAAGCTGTTGTAAGGGGTGCTTAGACGGTTTAACACTAACTAACAGATTCAACATAATACTGTAAAGCAAGATAATTTTGCGGCTGGAAATGTTCGCGAATCAAGAACTATAGACATATTCACGGCAGGATATTTTCGCGAGTCTCTGCCATTTTTTCAGGGTCTTTTTCACGGTCTATATTCATCACTTGCATGTATTTATATTCGCGACAGGAAATTTTCGCGACTCATACACTCTCGCGAAATTCACGAAAATTTCCTGCACGCGAAATTTTCCTCCTTTAGAGTAATGGAATTCTGATAATAATTTGGAATTCTTATATTCATCGTATCCATGACGTAGGCCCAGGCCTACATCGTTCTGTGACATTGCGCGTTTTGCCCACCAGCTTTCTTCAGCAAAGCAATGAATTTTGCCCACCGGCTTCTTTGCATCATTACGGCGACGTCAGCAATGGCGGACACTGTCGGAGTTACGTCGTGGAAACGATGAATAGCGCATTCCCAGTAATTGCTCAATGCGCTTTACATTATTATTACCCCAGCTATAAGGTTTGTTCATTCCAAATTCATATCTCCACGCCCAGGGAGTAATACAGTTCCGGCAGCCGATTTCAACACTCTTGGACTAACATTCACATAGACCATCAGTACCAGTCAGGTCCCCCTTTTACACCTGGATGGGGTGAAGCAAGTGAGGCAAAGTGACTTGCTCAAGGTCACAAGCGAGTGTTTTTTCTTGGTCAGGACTGGGAATCTGATCAGGAGTCCGTCTCGCTAACCACTAGACCACGAACTATATATTCAACACCCTTCAACTTTTATGGTTGAGGATGACAGCTTCGAGCGGAGGCCGATACCACTGAATTATTGAGTGTACGTGTAGACCACGGCTAGTAAATTCTCTTGACTGGTGACAGGCCCGAACCATTTCGTTAAATAATCGCCGAAATCAGAGGAACATAAAGGGGGCTTTACACAATTCAACATTTGTTGAAAGTTGTTGAAAGTTGAAAGGTGTTGAACGTTGTTGAAACTTGTTGAACTGTCTAAACACCCCTTTCAACAAGTTGCCAGAAACAGGAACATGCACTATTCTGACAATTTGTGAAAGCTGTTGTAAGGGGTGATTAGACGGTTTAACACTAACTAACAGATTCAACATAATACTGTAAAGCAAGATAATTTCGCGGCTGGAAATGTTCGCGAATCAAGAATTATAGACATATTCCCGGCAGGATATTTTCGCGAGTCTCTGCCATTTTTTCAGGGTCTTTTTCACGGTCTATATTTATCACTTGCATGTATTTATATTCGCGACAGGAAATTTTCGCGACTCATACACTCTCGCGAAATTCGAGAAAATTTCCTGCACGCGAAATTTTCCTCCCTTACAGTAATGGAATTCTGATAATAATTTGGAATTCTTATATTCATCGTATCCATGACGTAGGCCCAGGCCTACATCATTCTGTGACATTGCGCGTTTTGCCCACCAGCTTTCTTCAGCAAAGCAATGAATTTTGCCCACCGGCTTCTTTGCATCATTACGGCGACGTCAGCAATGGCGGACACTGTCGGAGTTACGTCGTGGAAACGATGAATAGCGCATTCCTAGTAATTGCTCAATGTGCTTTACATTATTATTACCCCAGCTATAAGGTTTGTTCATTCCAATTTCATATCTCCACGCCCAGGGAGTAATACAGTTCCGGCAGCCGATTTCAACACTCTTGGACTAACATTCACATAGACCATCAGTACCAGTCAGGTCCCCCTTTTACACCTGGATGGGGTGAAGCAAGTGAGGCAAAGTGACTTGCTCAAGGTCACAAGCGAGTGTTTTTTTCTTGGTCAGGACTGGGAATCTGATCAGGAGTCCGTCTCGCTAACCACTAGACCACGAACTATATATTCAACACCCTTCAACTTTTAACAGCTTTCAACAAATGTTGAATCCTGCAATCCCCCTTGTGGGAAAACTGGCGCAATGAATTCAGAACTTTCTCCAAACGCAGAATTACAAAATGATACAAAATCATGAAACTAAAACACTTACAGATTCCATAGAGGCGGGTCTGGATTACGAGTTGCTGATTCATTCAGTCAATGCAGCTTGTAGTCAAACCTGGAAAAAAAACGATAGGGTTGAGAATTAGCAAAAGATCTTTTATTACGGTAGTTTAGGCCTATTCACCTCAGCCAACATTTATAATACTTCCATGATCCTACAAACTATAGACCATTCTCAAATTCACAGATCTGCGCAATTCCGCCGAAATCTCAACCATAACCTCGATCTCAAACCGGCTGACGTGACACCATCCATGATTCAGCAACGGTCGAGTCTGACGCAACGTCTTCGACCTCATGCACTATCATGGGGTTGTCTGCGTCACGTCATTCAGCTTCAGACTGAGGTTATGGTTGAGATTTTGGCAGAAGTGCACAAATCTTTGTTGTTTTACGTCAATTTGAGAACGGTCTATTCAATACGGAATGTCATCACCATCTGAGTCGGTTGACACCATTATGAAGAATACCACTCACAATGAGCGTGCCCCTGTGTTATTGAAATTTTTTATGACAAAAATTACTCCTGTTATTGATCCGACAACTACGGTACTATAGTACTACTACTCCAGTAGGCAATGGTCGACTGGAACAATTTATTTCTAAATTATATATAATTACACAGACACAGCATCATTAAATAAACAACGCAAAGTGATGACTGCTTGGTGCAGGTCTGTTTGGAACATAAACAACTGATTCTGGCATGTCTGGCTGAACTGAATTGCCATTTTTCTCACTTCAAAGAGTCAAAATGTAGAACAAAACCTGAACCTTCAGCTGACCCCAATTAAACTCATCCATCTCTATCCCATTAGTACGGTACCAAGAATGTTATCCAAACATCCATCCACAGCTATGGCCTCGGCCCTATGTCTACATCACCCCATCCAGACTTTATTTATGATCTGTAGGCCTACATGTGTTTGTACATGTGATGTGTGGAGATCACCACCAGTTGGGTAAATTGTCGGATGCAGGGGTATAGGCCTATAGGCCTACACAGTTTGCGAAATTAGCGGCCACCATATTTTTTTGAAGATTTTGGCATTGCTTGTGTTTTTTCAATGGGATTTTGCACTGTCAGAGGTGTCAAAAAAAAGAACGGTCATAGGCCTACACTAAGTCATTTGAATGGCAAAGTTAGCCTATTTTAGCAAGCAGGCAGCGAATAAAATATGTTCGAAATATATCAGAAAAGTTCGAAAAGTCAGCTCATTTTTTTAAAAAAATGGCGGCCGCTATTATCGCAAACTGTGTAGGCCTAGGCCTAGCGTAGTATTAGCCTACTACATGACTAGCTGAAGACTTTCCAAAGGGGCCGAGCTATCAGTGATCAACGACTAGGCCTAGGCCTAGCAACCGGTAATGAATATGACGTCTTTTTCGATGTCTTCATTGCGATTAGGCTTTAGGCCTAGGCCTACATTTTATAGTCGGCACGCGTGTAGACATGGTAGATGACATTCAAACTCCTCCGCAGCGCCATAGGCGTAATGTTTTGTAGGCCTAATTGGAACATCAGAAAATGCGGAATGCGACGGCACTGCGGAGGAGTTTGGATGACATTGTG
>NMRB01001573.1:36837-60459 GCA_002633025.1 Notospermus geniculatus | reverse complement strand
TTTGTTTGCATTGAGAAATAACTGTCAAACGTTTGAACACAATTTCTTTCAGTTAAAGAATATGGTGAACCAACTTTGGGCTAGTCGAGAAAAGGGTGCCAAGAAATTCATCATGACTGAGGACAGTACCACGTTCGGGTGGCAACAGATAGAAGAAATGTGGTTGCGAGAAAAAAACAGACGGGACAGTGGTCAAATCAGATTGGAGCCTCATCTCACCAAGGCCATGATTGATCGAGATGCATGGACTAAACTCAATGTTAAGCCAGCAAAAATAATGCAAGTGAGTTCCAGATCATAACTGCTTGATCTGTTTAAAGTACTGGTAGTCTTTTTTAACCCACTACTGCAACCAAAGCTCTTTCATTGAAATTATTGTGTACCAAATATATCGGCACAGGCTAAAAAGTATGTCTTCCAACAAGGACTTAATGCAAATTTCTCTCCACAGCAAGGAGGAGTCTTATCAGAACTATTCAGCTATGCAAACCCAGATGACGGACCACAACCAGAGGACTTCAGTGCTGTCATGGACACATACAACTTCTTGAATGCATGCAACAAGCTGTTTGAAATTGGGTTGCTGCGGAAGGATGCCAGAATATATGATGCAAACAATGATGAAACACTGCAGAACATTCGCACTGGATACGAATTCTTCAAGAACTGGATGGATCATGCATGCCAGCACTGTAAGTCTTCAGCAGCTTGGTTTTAAAGGAGCGCACACCCCCTACCACATTTGTTGTGTTGTCCCGGGTGTTGTTTTCTCAGTTAATTACATTATGCCCCTCCATGTTACAATGTGTAGCAAAAGTTATTTTGTGACTGTTCACAAAATGTTTGATAAACAGTCCACATTCTACATTTAAATGTCATTTTCCTCAGTGGGTTAATTTTTGGGTTTTATCACTTTCAGTTGATGGGTTCTCACTCACTGCTCCCAAGGAAAGGCGATTTTTATCCTGGCAGGTATGACATCAGAGTATGGAGCATCTAAGAGGAGAAAAATGACCATTACTTAGCGGTCAGAAACAGACATGTTCAACTGCCAGATAGAACTCCTGGTTTTCATTGAACACCCTATCATTATGGCTCTACAAATGGACCAGAACCTACAGAATGTAACAAAATCTATTTTGGATGGAAATTGGTACCCGGTGATTTTTATGTTCAAAAATTTGTCCTGTCCTTGATGGGTGAATTTGCCCCCACAAAAAAACATAGGTGTTAAATTATTTTATTCTTTTTCAGACATATGACCTGTTGAGAGTCTGTGTCTATTCCTTTGAAGAGCTCTGCAGGGATTATCTGACCAGAAATCCAGGATATTACATCTATCCACTGAAACTGAACGGGAGTGCGGTAGAAACATTGTTTAGTCAGTTCAAATATTCTGCTGGAGGGAAACTGACATCAATAAACTATTCCTTTGCAAAGCGCTCACTACAACTGCAACGTGAGGTTCGTGCCCCTGATGAGGGTGGTTACAGAAACGTGCCTTTGTACACTCATGAAGAAGTACCGCTTCGAAAGAAGAGCAAGGATTGAACTTTTAGGGGTGTACTTATGGTTGCCTAGTCATGAGAGTGCTGTTACCTGCACTCTGAGTTGGTCAGTCTCATCCTGCTGTGTCTGTGCCTTCTCCTAGGAGTCTGTCTGGGGGAAATCTGTAGGGATGATATTCATTTTCAACTGGGTATAGTGACTGTATTAAAATTGGTAACCTAGTCTGACAAAGAAACAGAGTTTATGATAATATTTTTGGAACAAATTATTTTATTTACATGTAATTGTTTATATATTTATCAAAAATATGTAGAAACAAATTATCTTATTTACAAGTAATTGTGCATATTTTTATCAAAAATAAAGCTAATGATTATACAGTTTTAACCAAAGTATTCCAGTTATTGCAGTTTCCCTCTTCGTTGAAAGTAGCAATTTATAGAATCGTCGCCATAGCAAACTGACTTTATACCGGTACCTCTACTGCTTTTTGGAACGCTTTGAGCTAGGCCTACCAGTCGATCTGGCTTTCGAAACTCGAGACTTGGAGCGAGCCCTTGCTCCAGTCTTCCCTTTTCCGTCAGTACCGCGACCAGAACTACCACTAGGTCCACTCACAATGTACAAAGAGTCTCTTAAACTGGCACCTCCTTTTGAGCGTTTACCGGCCTTTTCCACTTTGGCATCAAACTCTCCTCTTATATATCCCCCCAGCCGAGCATGTGTATATTTTCGAATGAACACCTTTGCAACATCTTGGATATCTTTCTCTGAAATACTGGCACTACTGGTGGTGCTTATCAGATGACCCGTGATCAGCAATGTCATTTGCTTTTGCAAATCATGTTTCTGTAACACCTTTGCTTGCACAACCTGAAAAGTAAAGTTACATTTTAGGCCTGCTGTTAATGGATCCCTTTGCATATGTTCCGGTAGGCCTACCATAGGAATTGGGCCTATTTTGGGCATGGCCTCCACCAGTGATACTTGTAACCTTGATCTCATATTGGACATGGCGGGGATACGAAGAACACTAGAAATATTAGGGCCTACACCAGTGTCCCTGTAGACATGTCTGGTTGAAATGAAAAAAATGAAAGGGGCTAGGCTATTCATCTGTTCATTTTTGTCAACAACTGAGGAATCTGAGTTGTGATCCTTGAGAAAATGGAGAAAGCTATGAAGCTGCAAACTGCAGCGATTATTCTGAACAGCACAACAAAATAATCCCTGCTACAACTTGCAAGTGCATAGCTTTTTCCGTTTCTCCCAAGGGTCACAACTCAAATTCCTCAAGTTATGAAAATGAACAGCCGCATTTAGGTCTAATTTTTTTGAGATGACAGAGGGACTCCTCAGGGGGGTCACTAGCCAGGTTACCATGGTTACCTTGACTAAGTTACGCCCATGGTGTTTGGTAAATTCCTCTCGTATGGCACTGTCCAACTCACGAACCACTTGCATGTAGTCTTCTTTCATGCAGTACAGACCCCCTCGGTCCCTGGCTATTTGCTGGACTGGTGAAAGGTGTTTGCTGCCTTTGCTCACAATCATAGCAGCCAATATCTTCTTGGTCTCGAAACTCTTCTTTTTCTTAGCCAATTTAAACATTCTCCCCAAACATCCACCAGCAACAACATGCAGTCCCCAAAGTGGCTGCTCTGGAAGAGTACGTTGTTGAGGCCGTGACTTTTCTTTAGGCCCACGACGGCCACGGCGGCGGCGACCACGTCCACCACGAGCCGGCTCACTCGGAATGTCAGTCAATCCAGCACTGGCAGCAGTCATCAATGCTGTTTTCGAAAGATAGGCAAGTGAATGCCGTGCAATGGTGTGACATATTGCAGTCGCATTGATGTCATTTGCACCAAGCGGAGGGTCCAAGCTCAGGATTCCCGAAAGTCTCTCGGAAAAAACCGGCACCACATCATCCCTTACCTCGGAGAAGAAGTTAGTCCGAAGCAATAACATTCCTTCTTCAGCGTGTTTATTCTCTGGCATAAGTTCTTCAAAAACCTCGGAAAACTTGCTCAAAAGAAAGTCCAGTAAGTCCGATGCCTTTGTTGCCTGCCAAAGTACATCACGGTCACTATAAAAAGCAAAATGTCCCTCGTTTTCAGCCTTTTCTATCACATACTCCCGCAAAACCATCGTCATGATGTCCGATCAGCTGATTCGCTGTGTCACTGACTGAAGCAGTGACCCACTTCTCAAAATGTAAACATTGTATAAAGTTCCGGGAAGTTCCAAGAAACCCGATATAAATCTAGCCCCCAGGCACCAATCTGCCTCCGACCTTGGAAGCGAGGTCGGTCGCCATGGTATCGGATACATTGCGATCAGTGCCCTCTATTGTCGAAGTGTGTTCCATGGCGAAAACGCCAGGCGACGTATCGTGGCGCCGCCTACGAAAAGTAATTGAACTAATTCAACCCGGACTTCGGTCGGAACAGCGCGGCGAAAGACCGATGGATTACCGTTTTTTTCGGACGCCGTATCATCGTAACTGTGTGATGGATCATAATAATTTTGGTGTCATATGAAAGAGCAAGTTAATTCCTACCGAAAACTACCAATTTATTTGGGGTAAAAAGCGTTTATCTTCTTGAAAATCGTTCATTTCTGAAGCGTGTTTTGGGGGTCATGGGAGTTGCACATTTCTGTCGTTATATATTTCTGATGTCATGTTGGTGATCCTTATCAGGGCTCGGTTTTTCGAAAGTCCCATTATCTCTATCATGGCGTTAGGTCTTCTTGGCGTTATCTCCTTCAAGCATTAATCCAAAATCATCGCCACGTTAGGGTTATAGTAGTTTTGAACAACCATGCCAATGGTTGCAATTATTTCAGTCATTTGGAGTCAGCAGCCCTTCAACAGAATACAATTTGATGATGCACAGTGCTTCATTTTGCCTTACTNAAAGCGTTTATCTTCTTGAAAATCGTTCATTTCTGAAGCGTGTTTTGGGGGTCATGGGAGTTGCACATTTCTGTCGTTATATATTTCTGATACCACGCACAGTGTATGAAATCGCCATGAATGGGGGCGGATACCAGGAAAAGGTGACTATGGTTCATTATTGGTGGATTCATGTCACGAGGGGTCTGCGGTAAATTGCAGTATTGATGAGGGTTTGGACTAGTGACCTCATTGGAAGAAAGTTTGCTGAGTGTCCACAATCGATAATCAGTCAATAGTGTCAATCACTTTTACCACTGACCGTAATCATTTTGTGGTGATGATGTTCATTTCAATCGGGGTAATCGTGTAATTATTGTGTGGCGGTCCTGGAAAACCCGTCGGAAGTCGCTGAGTGGTCAACAGGGGTTGTTAGATTGCCTGTGCACTGATCGACTACTGTTCACCTGTTACCGCATTCCCCATGTTCCCAGGGCGGCATTCCTGGCCAAGTTCACGAGGGTAAAACTGATCAAATCAGTATTCATGAGTGAAGAGCATGGGCATGGTAGGCGTGGAAAATAGGCCCTTGTCCGCCTCAGTATGATAATTTTACGTTTGTAGACTGCGCGGTAAAAATGTTGAAATGCGCATGCATGAATCCGGATTCGTGCCTCATTTGCGCTTAGACTTAACTAGCAATTTTAATCTGGTCGTAAGCGGTAAATGTTCATATTGTACTTTTGTGCTACGTGTGAAATGGCATTTTTACCACGTTATTATCTTCTTCCACAACAATGCAGCAAATTGCTGAAAACCTGTTTTGTGTCATTTCGAAATTTACGTCCGCCAGCAACGACATAAAGGTAGAAATTGATTGCATAGTTGCTCCACCAGACCAACCCTATACACATATTCTCTAGTATGTATCTCAGATTCCAGTAGATGGTGTTGAAGTCATATATTCGGGCAACCTCCAAAATATCGACTACCAAAATGTGAAGCCGGAGCGGAAGTGACGTCACCACGTACGCAACGGAAATGACGATGCACATCCGGGTAACATGTGCCTCACTTTGCTGACGATCGTCTGATCCTTGTTTTTGACCTTCAAGTTTCCGTCGATTTTTATTTGCCTGTTTAATTGTCCTGATAATGACCACGTTGCAAACGGAAATGATTGCAAACGGTAGAAATGACCCGAAGATCATCGAAATCGAACTTACGAGGATTTCAAGATCTGGGTCACTCGGAACAGAAATAATTAGGGCGTCGAAACCTGAAAAAAACCATTTTGTGTCACGTCATTAGGTGACGTATGTGACTCAGTTCGATTCGTTCGTGAAGTTTTCAATAGGGAGTTTAAGAAATCAAACGATAAACGTTAACTTTACGACGTTATTTTTTGTACCGAAAATGCAATACATACATGTAATCTGGTGAATTCGCATTATGAAAAATAACGTTGTCGTAAAGTTAACGTTTGATTTCTTAAACTCCCTATTGTCTAGATAAGGTAATTCTCCAGAAAAGTGACGGAATTACAACACTTCAGGGTGGCCAAAAAAAAGTGCAACATCCACCTTTTAAATCTCCAAGGGGGATCAGGTTTTACTAGAAAGTGACCAGACCATTATGAGCCCAATAATCCCTATTATCATACATCAAAGCAACGTCGACCAATCACGGCGCGTCATTCACCGTCACGTGTCCATGCGATAATTTTTACTATTCCATGGTATATTTCACGGAATTTCCAGTGACGTCATTATGCACGCGGGGATTGCACACAAAATGGCGACCGAACGTTTCATCCTCCCGGAAGCCGACCAAAACGCAGCTTTTATGCGATTATTCTGCCACTATTATGCTAAACGGATGCTTGGATGACACTCAAAGAATAGGCATGATAGGTAAGATGCGTTAGATGTGATCCACGTGCCTCTAGCTTGCCCCTTCACAGTCGATTGGGTGGTGTTTGCGCGGCCGATTCGAGTCGAGTGTTCTGGTGAATAAATTATCTAGGCCTGTGTTTCGTACATTGGGAGCGGGAACCAGTCAATGTTTATTACTGTAGCGCATNAAAATTGTTACCCGTGCACAGCATGTGCTGCAGTTGTGCTGAATTGCTCAAGCTACGAATTGAGCACAACTTCAGCATATGCTATGAATATGCTCACATTGAGCACATCTGGAGCAAATGTGCCAAAAATGTGCTCTTTTCCCACTGGACCTAGACCGTATTGGAGGCTATCGCAGCAGCACATTTGGAGCATATGCTGAGATTGTGCTGTTGCCTCGTTTTCATTTTCCCTCCATTTTGGAAATTCAAATTTTGTTCCAGACAGTCATGCATGAGGCTCCTGCATTGTCTGGGTTTCTGTTCAATTTGAAACCGATTTTTGCCTGAATTTGCTGTTATAAACTGGACAAAACCCTCTGGAATGGGATGAATGACTGTGATAGGTATTGCAGACTGTAGGCAAGGTCTACGTGGGGTTGACTGTAGTTTCCGGAAAGTTGGCAAACTGGAAAGTTGGAAACCTGGAAACATGGAAAGTTGGCAATTTTGATTTTGGGTGGATAATTAAGATACCAAATGTGGTGAAATGATGATTTTTTTCTCGTAGGATTTGACGGGTTCCTGGCACTGTAGCTAGTATATTTGGGTCAGCCAGGCAAAAGTTTGATTATTTATGTCAGGGTCTGGTGTGGTTGTCTTGATGGTAATAACCCATCATTGGTTAATACAGATGTGTGGAGTAGTTTTAGCAGACAAGTGTGCTGGAGGTCTGGGTTCGATAGCTATTATTATACCTGAGAACGATTATGTTTTTTGTGGCGCATCAGTCAGAACCGCCCCTGGCGACCAAAACGGCATTGGGTCAGAACGGCCCTGCTCGGCTTGGCTTCATCTGCGGCTTCATCGTCAAATCATGGGCCTATCTAATTTCTTAGCTCTTTGATCAGACTGTGTTTCTTTTAGGGGTCAATAAATTCCTTGTGAAGGCATATTATTGTAGCACTGACTGGTCCAGGGTGTTCAAATACATGTACATGTAATCAAGATAAAATCACTTTTTCCGTTTTCTGAGAGGGTGAGTGGTCCAAAGAATTTTTTTGTGGAACACCCCATCTTGCACCATGGCTAAAGATAGAGACTGACCTCAAACCACTTCTAATATAAATCCACTTCTTCAAATCCACGTGCTTCTCAACCTCGGCGCCACATCGAGATCAAACTAATTACACAAACCATCATATAGGTATTTGCTTGTCCGCCCGCGAGTCCCAGATTGAACACGTGCTCATCAGCCTCTGTCCCACTTTCGGACTCCGTCGGTAAGTAGGGGAGCCTATGTAAACCCCATGGATTTTAACCAATCAGAATCATTTCTTAATTATGAAATCGGTAAAAAACCACAAAATGCCAGAAAAAACATATTAATCGCAAACTAATTGGTTCGCTATGGAGCCGCTTGGAGCGCTAGCTGCGGCCATATGGACCCCTATTTTCACACCAGTTTTCCAAGGCATTTGTATGACGTAATCAAGCTTTACTTGACCAGGGTTTGTACACCTCCTGTCTCCCAAATTTCCATGACATTTCCAGGACTTTCCAGGGCAAGAATGGCAAAATTCCAGGACACTTTGCGGCATGGAAAGCACAGAATTTCAAGATACATATACGGACTCGCCACCAAATTGATGCACAGATGTCTTTATTTTGATGATTTTGTTTTCTTTTTTGAAAGGGACTCGATTTTCCATGACAATTCCAGGTCAACATATCGGACTTGATATTTTGTCTGTCACGCTTTTATCTGATGGCATAACTCGGCTCCTTCAACACCTACAGCAATGGAAATAAGTTGTTCCCTTAGGTTTTCATAACTTAGGAATTGACTGGGCTGATTATTTTTGATGTGAGATGTTGGGATCATGGTGATATCGATATCACGAATTTGATATTTTCAGATAACTTGCCATACTCTCAACTGAGCAACATGAAACAAGTCTTAGTTCATGCCTACTTATCCAAGGACTGGACTATGTTGAAATTCTCAGCCTCAAGTGTCCGGGTGTTCGAAATATCATGAGATTTTGATATATCAGACTTGATAATTTGAAGTATCTCTGCCTGTGGTAAAGGTAGAGGCATGATATCACCCATACTTAGGTTATTGAGGATGCCCATTTCGATTATGCAATGACCTGGATGATCGGAGGTCAAGGTCAAGGTCAGAGGTCAAGGGCGAACTTGAAAATTTGAAATATCTCTGCCTGTGGTAGAGATACAGACATGATACCACCCACACTTTAGGTTACTGAGGATGCACATTTCGATTATGCAATGACCTTGATTGTCAGAAGTCAAGGTCAAGGTCAAACATGAAAAATCGTAATTTCTCTGCCTGTGGTCGAGATAGAGACATGATATCCCCCATACTTAGGTTATTGAGGATGCCCATTTCGATTATGTAATGACAATGATGATAAGAGGTCAAGGTCAAGGTCATACTTTAATAATTTGATATATCTCTGCCTATGACAGAGGTGGAAGCATGATATCACCCACTATTAGGTTACTGAGGATGCCCATTTTGATTATGCAATGGCCTTGATGATCAGAGATCAAGGTCAAGGTCAAAGCTGATGATTTGATTTGAGCACATCAAAATGGCTGCCAGCAGGCTGCCTGTCATGCCTGTAAGGTCCTCTTAACTAGCGGGAACCATCAGACATTTACAATGTCATCTTGTCCCATTTGATTTTACCCTCTGTGCCGAAGCGGCCCACTTTCGAAAGGGGCTTATTGCCGCTGGTGTGTAAGGAATCCAAGTCCCCTGGACTTAAAGTCCGGTTTTGTTCACTGAGGGATTACAATATCGCAAGAGAGACCATGACCATTCGAATATAAACTTAGAATAGCGGGCTATTGTCGCTATTGTTTGGCAGATCTGCATTCCCAGGATACTCATTCCTGTCACACCTGAGCTATTTGTACTTCGACAGTGTGAATAGATAGTTGTGCCGCCGGTTCTTATTCGTACCGTCATGGTGTGCAATATGCACTATTCACACCCTGACGGTACAAATAATGAGCATGCAGCGCCCAAGGCCTATTCATGTGAAATAAGTGGTGTTCACTACAGCTAAATTAGTAGCAGGGCACGTTTCGTAACCACTGGAGCTATTGATGATCTGAAACAGTTTGGTACATATCCCTAGGTCAGATGACCCATGACACCAAGTTTTGGTCCGATTCGACTCTCAGCTTGGCCACCAGGTGGCGGAAACCAAAAACACAAAAAGTGCAATAACTCATGAACTAATGACTAGATCATCTCAAAACTTTTATCATAGGTGTAGCTGATAAGGATACATAATTATAATGGGTTTTTGATTTGACCTACTTTTCAAGTTCACAAAGGTCAAAGTTCGACAAAAGTAACGAACCTGCCACAGTTTGTCATTATCTCACCGAGCGACTTATTGCATAAACATGCATTGGAGGGGTACCTTAAAAAATACCAAGTTTCGGCCCGATTGGACATCCAGTATGGCCGCCAGGTGGCGTAACCTGAAAATCAAGTAAGTGCTATTACTCGGGAACAGCTTGACGCAGAATGCTCGAATTTGTTACTTACCTCCCTCTAGATGACCTTTACATGCACGTCAAATTTCGGCCTGATTTGACTTCAAACATGGCCACCAGGTGGCGTAACCCAAAAATCATCAAAGTGCTGAAACTCAGGAACGACTTGACCCAACCAATTGTGTAACACCACTGGCAATTGTGTAACACCTCTGACAATTGTTTGAAAACAGAAGGTTTAGTAGATGTTATCTTTGAAGGAAAGCTTGACAAATTTCAGCCTAACCTCATCAGCATACTACACGACTACCTATACAACTTGAGACTAGAAATTGAATCCATGCTTTTACTCATCTGGTAGCTCTAGAGACAAGTTCCAGCTTGATAAAGACCCCGATAGGAGTCGAAAATTTGCAAATTTTTCTGGAGGATGACTCCTTTTATTATATCATTTTGTGTGTCGCCTTTTGTGCTTTTGTTTTTGGATACATGCTTTCAGGTCAGTGGTGTTACCCACTGTCAGTGGTGTCACCAGATGAGATGATACAGTCCGGGAGCTAACAAAGATTTAATACACATCTCAAGTACAAAAACTTTTTTGGGTTTGGGGGTTAGCTTCTATCCCACTCACCACAAAAACACAATTCTTAAGTTCCGCAAATGGTGCGTTTGGAAGATACAGCCGTTTGAATTTTCCGTACTGACTTTACCATTGGAACAAAATCAGACTCATTATATACAGGGGCTTGGAAACTGATGTACAGCTAACTTTTAAACGGGTGGCTTGGGACCCTATAAATGTATTACCAATAGATAGAAACATGGGCCTACTGAGACAGGAAAACATATTCTTACATATTTTATCTTATTGGAAATGATGGTTTTACATCTTTTCAGAATTTTGGCCCGGCGGCCATTTTAAAAAGATAACTTACTGTTTATTGAATTTCTCATCCTATAGCAAATAAAAACAAATAAGAATATGCTAATCTGATTCTATGGACCCATGTTTCTATCTATGGACAATACATTTATGGGGTCTCAAGCCACCCATTTAAAAGTTAGCTGTACATCAGTATTCAAGCCCCTGTACTAATGCTCTGATTTTGGTCCAATGACAAAGCCAGTACCCAAAGTTCAAACGGCTGTATCTTCTAAACGCACCATTTGCGGAACTTAAGAATTGGGTTTTTGTGGTCAGTGGGATAGAAACTAACCCACAAAGCAAAAAATGTGTTTGTACTTGAGATGTGAATTGAATGTTTGTTAGCTCCCAGACTAATAGGGTAACACCACTGATGGTAACACCACTGACAATTCCCAATAAATTAATTTATGCTCCCCATATGGGTCCACGTGCTTCATGTCTAGTGCATGCATACTTTCACATATCCTTTTTTACAAGGACAGTTGTTTATTTACCGGTACTACTTTTTACAAATTCCGAAGAATCCCTTGGTAACACTACTGACACTGAATTAACACTGAATTAACTCAATTTTTCATTTCAAAATTGAATTGAAATGAGATTTCTGAGGAACTGCTCACTTGTTAGGCTTTCATTGGTTGCCAAGAGACGGAGTGGTCCCACCTTTTGTGAAAAAAAAGAACTTAAGGGGCCATTCATTAATTCAGCTGTGGTAACAGTGAAGTAACATCACTGACCTCAAACCCCAGTGACATGCCTATTTTGCTGTACTGCTTACTGATTTCGATGATCAACGAAAAAATAACTGCTGAAATATGTTCTTTTGGCATATGTTATTAAATTAAGAAATGTGCAAAAATAACACATTCCCATTTCCATAGACCCTATATTTGGTGAGGTTGTGGTAGTGACATTGAAAAACACTCAAACTGCGTACAATATAAAACGTTTATTTTAAACATTAGGATAAATATCAACCTGAAAATGATTTTAATGTGTGCTAGGGACTTGCCTTTCTTATTAGAACTACTTTTTTCACAAAACTGTCACAGGCCTTCATCCCCTACAGCTGTGACAGTAGTTATGGTTCCCGATCAATCAGATCGGGAACCATATTGTTTTTGGTCATGGTGTCTGTGTGTGTGTGTGTAGGTGTGTTGGTGTGCGTGTGCGTGTGTGGGTGCGTGTGTGTGTGTCTGTGTGTGTGTCTGTGTATCTGTGTGTCCGGTATGCCACACCTTCATATCTCATCTCCTTGAACAGCTAGAGCCTTGATGT
Source organism: Notospermus geniculatus (assembly GCA_002633025.1). Classification (NCBI taxonomy): domain Eukaryota; kingdom Metazoa; phylum Nemertea; class Pilidiophora; order Heteronemertea; family Lineidae; genus Notospermus; species Notospermus geniculatus. The sequence continues at coordinate 48,246 of NMRB01001573.1, read as the reverse complement.
TGGGATCATGGAGATATCGATATCCCAAATTTGATATTTTCAGATAACTTGCCATACTGTCAAATGAGCAATATGAAACAAGTCTTAGTTCATGCCTACTTATCCAAGGACTGGACTATGTTGAAATTCTCAGCCTCAAGTGTCCGGGTGTTCGAAATATCATGAGATTTTGATATATGAAACTTGATAATTTGAAATATCTCTGCCTGTGGTAAAGGTAGAGGCATGATATCACCCATACTTAGGTTATTGAGGATGCCCATTTCGATTATGCAATGACCTTGATGATCAGAGGTCAAGGTCAAGGTCAGAGGTCAAGGTCGAACTTGAAAATTTGAAGTATCCTGCCTGTGGTAGTGATACAGACATGATATCACCCACACTTTAGGTTATTGAAGATGCACATTTCGATTATGCAATGACCTTGATTGTCAGAGGTCAAGGTCAAACATGAAAAATCATAATTTCTCTGCCTGTGGTCGAGATAGAGACATGATATCCCCATACTTAGGTTATTGAGGATGCCCATTTCGATTATGTAATGACAATGATGATAAGAGGTCAAGGTCAAGGTCAAACTTGATATTTCGAAATTTCTCGGCCTTTGGTAAAGGTAGAGGCATGATATCACCCATACCTAGGTTATTGAGGGTGCCCATTTCGATTATGCAATGACCTTGATGATCAGAGGGCAAGGTCAAGGTCAAACCTGATGATTTGATTTGATCACATCAAAATGGCTGCCAGCAGGCTGCCTGTCATGCCTGTAAGCGGGCGCGGAATTGGAGGCGGGTGGAAAAAATCGATCCAACGTATTTCCCTTTAACTGTTTCACCCGCACCCGCTCCCGCCACTGAAACCGCGTCCGCAAACGTCGCGTGGAAAAGCAGCCTAAGGCGTGGCGACTTAGGCGGGCGAATCCCCGCGAACAAGAATGAAATGGTCCATGGACCAAGCGCTCACCCATATGGACATAATTGTGTAATGACAGAGAGAGGTGTGCACACCCTTAGTCAAAAGTAAATAGACAGCGACTAAATTCAATATTTCGTTTAATATTAATGAAACGCATTTTTTCTTTTTATACTCATAACTGCTTCGGCACCTCTTTCCACCGAAATGACCGAGGTATACGGTTCAGTGACTTTTTGGTGAAAGATTGAAATTTTATCAAAATATGAGGTTTTTTAGCTCAGCTGACCAAGGTCAGTGGAGCTATTCATATGACTAAATGGCTCAAAATGTCTGTCTGTGTGTGTGTCAGTCTGTGTGTGTGTGCGTGTGTGTGTGTGTATCTGTCTGTTAAACTGGCACATTTCGCTATCGTTAGGCCTAGGGGCATGAAACTTGGTGGAGTGATAGGCCCTAGGCAGGGCTTGAAACAGCAAAAAAAAAATTGCGATTTGACCTATATTAGGCCCTCCAGGGCGCCTTTACCGTAAAATGGAAAACCCCAATAACTCAGCCCAGAAGCAATATATCGAATAGAAATTGATAGGGTATGGAGCTTGATTTTCGATACACCAAAAAAGATGGTAATTAATTCGAAATTTGTTCTCCAGGGGGGGGGGGGCTAGCTGACAAAATAGAAAACAGCACTATTTAATTTCCTGCGCCAGTTGCTTTGACGGATGTTGGATGCTCTTTTGTTCATGGAATGAGGAAGCATGGGAAAGATGCTTATGCTTGCAGAAAGTGAATCGAGACGAAAAATATACCTATTATAATCGCATAAAATCCCTATGATCAGACACAATCGCCTTGTGTGAAATCATACATGAGTAGTATTTTAGAGCATTATCAATCAATAGCTGAAAGTATTTTGCACCAAAACTACAGGAGTGGGTTCAAAATATGACAATATATATTAGGAAAAATTCATAATACTAGTAATCGAACCGAGCAGACGATCTCGGCTTCATGCACGTCATTCCAAGTCTTCGACTCGGCCTGCTTTCATAGCGTGTTGTCTGAAAAATTGCTAACATTTCACATTTTGATTCTTTAAAACGTGCTTAGTCTGACTGAGAGCATTAACGATGAAGGGATAGGAAAATTTTACTGGAATCCGCCGATATCGATGGTAGGCCTACCTCGCTTTTACGGCTAGATCTCGTATCGGCTTCATTCGTCATTTCAAGTCTCCGACTCTGGCTGTTTTTGTAGCGCATGACAATAAAAGTTCCTTATATGTCACATATTTAGAGAGCTCGATATGTCTTTAGTTTGATAGGGGCTATCAACGACGAAGTGAGAGAGAATTTTTGCTTTAATCACCTAAGTTCAAGATGCACTCTCGCTAGGTCCAAAACGCCAACGGCGGCAACAGTCATAGATTTTCTCTTATTTTGTTTACGTAAACCGAGGAGAGACCAATTCCGTCTCAGCCGCGGCTTATCCTTCCTCTAGGAAGTTCATGTTGAACTGTCAGAAACAGTCAACAACAGCATTTTCTATTGAATGGCAAGCTACTATTGAATGGTAGACAACATCGCCGATCGCCAGATAATTATGCCCTTTCTCACTTCATCCACTATAGTGACGTCATGGATTGGTTCTCAGCTATTAACTCCTTCCCACCCAATGGGTCTCAAATGATATCTACATGTATTGTTCACCAAGAATTGCTGACCTATTATCTGGTATTAACCCATTCTCACCAGGTAGGTCTAACACGACATCTACCTCGACTCATACAATAACTGGTATTAACCCCTTCCCACCCGATGTGATGGTCCGTGGCTTCAAGTCCGGTGGGAAGCTAGTAGCGGGTACTTAAAGACTAGTTGAACCAAGGTAGTCATGTTTGGTATCAAACTAAAGGTAATGAAGTGCAGGTTTGAACTGGCCTACTTCCATGACCTAGTGCCTACTTAAAGACTAGTTGAACCAAGGTTGTCATGTTTGGTATCAAACTAAAGGTAATGAAGTGTAGGTTTGAAGTGACCTACCTCCATGACCTACTGACCTACTTAAAGACCAGTTGAGCCAACGTAGTCATGTTTGGTATTTTACCCATTTATAGAAGGAAAATCCGACCTTTTTATAGAGCAGGGATGGAATAAAGGTGAGAGGACTGTGTGGGATATAAAATATTCAGAAAAGGAATGGTCCGATAAGGAATAACTTGCATCTTGATCAACTCAGGGTATGAACTCTCAGGAATATACAGTGTACAAAGTACTGCACATGCGTTGTACACACACACACAGTAGAATTGGAATATGTCAAGCCCCTTAGATTTGTATAAGTACTTCAAAAGGAAACGAAGTGAACGCAGTTCAACAAGTTCAATCAGCCCTGAAAAAGAACATTCCTCAAAGAAAATAAAGGAAGGGGATTTACTTTGCGACATTGAGAACGAAAGTGATAGCATTCTTGAGGGGAGTGATATATCCTTAACAGACATGGCTGGGAAATCAGAAGGGGAAAGTCAAATGGAGAGCCCAGCCCTAGGAAAAATCCTTGACACAATAGAGCAGAAACTAGACGCTCAATTCAGAAAGATGAGAGAGGAAACAAAAGAAATGATGTCAGAAATGTTTAACAACATGACAACGAACTTAAGTGCCCTTGAAAGGAAAGTGGACTCTTTAGAAACAGAAAACAAAATGTTAAAACAGGAGATAGGTGAACTCAAAAAAAGGTCAAAATGAACAAAAAATTGATCTTAACCATGCAGCACAGTATTCTAGAAAAGATAGTGTCCGGATTTGGAAATTGGAAGAGGTGAATAATGAGGACACACGAGAGGTCGTGGTGAACCTCATTACGACAAAACTCCAAGTAAAGATAACCAAGGATGATATCTCTACTTGCCACCGCCTACCACTTGGTAGGAAGAAAGACCAGCTGAGACCAATCTTGGTTAGGTTTAGAAACCGATTTATAAAGGAGGAGGTGATCAGGGGTAGAAAGAAACTGAAAGGACAGAGTGCTAGTATTACTGATGACATAACAAGAGACAACATGAACCTAATTGACCAGGCAAGGAAATCTGGTCTCTTTGAATCGATCTGGTTCTACAACGGAAAAGTGCATGCGATAAAGAAACGAGATGCTAAACGTGTGGTTCTGGAACTATTCCAAGACTTCTCGAAACTGTAATCGTGCTATTTATTGGGTATGGAGGGGGGGGGGTTAACAACTCTGACACTGATCTCAGATGAAAGCAAAAAAAATCCTAGTTTTCTGAAGTTTGCTACTCAGGGGTTAATCCTTCAGGGACTGAACTCTACTGAATGTTTAAGAAATGTGACAAGCTGACTCTGCATGCGTTTCTTTTGTGTTTGGTAAAGTCTTCTGAATGTTCTTATGCTCTAATGGACTTCCACCTGTGCTCATTCAATTGAAATTTTTAAAACATTTCAAACAATACTTTGGACTATTCTGCCCTACCCATAAATAGTATGCATGGATTTTTCTTGAACTGTTCTGAAGATAGGGCGTAATTGTTTTTCTGGAAGTGTATGCTTCATGCATGTCATGTGAAAACTTTTGTCAAGAGTGGTGTATAAAATCGATTTGATTTATTTTCCCCTGTGAACCTCTTGAGTTGCCAAGTCATAGTCAGCTGAGCGCAAGGCCCATGGACCTCTTGTTATTATCGCTTTCGCAAAATCGAGAACCTGAGCATTTTACAGCTCTACTGTTTCCAGACACAATGATATTTTGAAATAAAGAATTGAAGCTTCTGCAACCGAGTTATTGGGTCACATGAATAAAGACGAGCAAATGCTTTTACTTCAGATTTGTACAGCATTGCCTAATGCATTTGTATTGCAAATTTCAAGTAAAAGCACTTGCTACTCTTTATACATATGACCCACTGATTTTAGGGTTTTCCAGTTGCCAGTCTGACACCACATTCATAACCAACCAGTTGTGACGCGGCAAGGTCAGGGTCACGAATAATAATCGCTATTCATACTTTGCCTAATTGACTGAGCCTTTGGAATTTCAATAAGAAATAATGTGAATAACAATAAGGCATAAGTGGGTTCGGGATGACGTTCCGACCTATAGGCGATTACCGCAGACAGGTAACCACAAAGCATGTTTGCCCTTTCAAAACTAAATCACTGTGCACAATACAACCAAAAGTTATGATGCAACGCAATTAATGTGGTTTCCCCCCGAGCGTGTGCTTTGTGACGGAGAACTGATGAATATTCAACACTTGGTCGGTATGAAATACGGACGAGCTCGTGGAAGACCGAACTTGGCAAACCGAACAAAAATCACTGCAAAAGTCTCTCTGAAACTTTGTCCCCCCCTTCAGATCCATAGGATCCGAAAGCAAGATTCTACTCAGAAACAAATGTGCTTCAAGTTGGCATAGGTGCGATCACCAACAAATCACGAATAAAAAAATCACATTTTTTGATGAAAATTCAAACTTTCACAAAAATATCAGTTCAAAGGACAGCAAGATAATGTTGGTGTAAAAAGGTGCCAAAGCAATTGTTATCAATGGAAATAAAAAGAAAAACTGTGCCTAGCTGCTATATTAGGAAATATTGAACTTAGTCGCTGTCTATTTACTTTTGACTAAGGTTGTACATGGTCCATGGACCATTTCATTAGTTCGCGGGGATTCGCCCTCCTAAGTCGCCACAGTGTGACATGGGCTTTAGGTGCGGGTCATTTCAGGAACCTTCATTACAAGAGATGCATTATTTTCCCTTAAATCGGCCTTTGAACGTAGATTGGTTTGTAGTATCCAACTCTGTGGTAAAGGACAACAACATAAGGGAATAGAGAGGTTAAGAAGTCCTGCGATAAACGCTAACGGTAACTTTATTGACGACAATATCTTTACCGTGCAAAAACTACCTTTGTTAGGTTTAAAGCTGAACTCCATGAACAAAAACCACAGCGCCGCAGTATGGTGGTCTACAGAAGTGCAAACGCCCTTCCAAACACCTCCAGAACATGATAGACCACCAGCGTATTTGGTGGCGCCACTGCACTCAATCTCAGGCTTTCTATCGAGACACACCAAGAGATAGTGTCCAAGTGACAGAGCCTGATAGACTTAGTACAATCCGTAGGAACTTGAGCATGAGGTTGGTCTGGGTTCTTTAGTGCTTGCGCGCAGTTAAAACATGTGGTAAATTGGCAATTACTTCGGCATCAACAAATAATACACCACTCGTCTGAGTTTCAGAAACTCAATTTGGTATCATTACAAACATGTTGCACATAAATCTTATTTTATTTCTTTTGCCATAGTTTTGTTATTTGAATATATTTTCACAGGAACGCAATGTACTTGATATGAGCAATAATGCATATATGACTCGCGCGATGTGTGTGTATTTGGAGAAAGAATATTTAATTGATTGCGGTAATTATGACCAAAGGGATAAAATAAGAATTATCCTCAACCTATACATAATGATATCTGATGACGTTGATATACATCAAATGAGTGTTGTATTGTTTTTGAATGCATAAATGTTTTCAACTGGTGCTTTGGTAACACCATAAATGTCAACAAGACGTGAATACTATAGAATAGTGACCGACTTTACTCTCTGGTTCGGAAAGAACCTAATGCCTTCGACCTGCAGAAGTCACTGGATGTCATGTCTTGATGTTGCTCCATTGGCAGACTCAGGGTGAATACAGTGGCGCCACCAAATAGCCTTGTAGTCTATCATGTTTCGGAGGTGTTTTTAAAGTGCCTTATGGTCGTTTGCATTTCTCTTGACCACCACCGTGGCGTGGTGGTCTTTTTTAGTGTTCGGATCTCCAGTTTTTGTTCATGCAGTTCAGCTTTAAGATGCGAACTTAACAAGAATGCAAACGCTACTGTTGTCATTCATTGTGAGTCACAAGCCAATGAATGGCATTGTAGGCCTGCTGATCAAGGTCTGCTGGTATCTTACGCCATTGTCATTGGCCTCCCATAGTCACTAGATCACCTGGGCCGACCGAATCGAAACTCCGATAGCGCTATCAATGCCTATCGGAGGTATAGGCCAAATGCCAATAGGCACTATCCCCGAATAGAAACTCCGGTAGCTACTGGCGTTGATAGGAACACCGAATGGAAACTTTGTTAGGCTATCAATGACGTCACAGATAGGCGCCGGTAAGCTGTTTCACTATAGGCGGTCGGGACCTCCTTTAGCGCGCTGTTAGTGGTGTCCGCTGACCACTTCCAAGCAGTATGGGCGTGTTCAAGGTGATGTGGCGATGGGGGTCGTTAAGCTTGGGTACAGAATGAGCACATTAAGAAACCGCTGCAATCCCTAAGATGAGGAATATACCGATGAAGATATTTTCAACCAATATCGGTTCCCCACACCTATATTTTTTCGCGGAGTGATTGGCCGTCAACGTGGCATTGTGACGGCTAAACAACCTCATGATGAGATATTTTTCGGCCTCCGAATTCAACAGCACGATTTCGCTCGAGCTTTGGGGCAGACTAGCACAAACTGGGCAGAAAGGGTGAACGTAAGGGCACTAGACCGTACCTTGCGCCGCAGTCCGTGCCCTCAAATTATCCCAGTTGCACAACTTACAAAGGAATCAAAATAGATTTCGTGGCGAGGGATATTAATAGACCAACCTTGGTCCAAGGAAAAGGGCCTACCGTCCCAGCGCTGGTAAACTATCAGCTGATAGGCGCTGTTAAGGCCACTATCGCCGACTTCGCTATCGGAGTTTCGATTCGGTCGGCCCTGGGGTGAGCTTTTGTCGTTGTGTAGCGTCAGTCGCCCGTTAAGTCTTGTTCACACCGGCGGAGCCGTGGGATGCGTTGAAAAAATCGTCAAGCGGTATCAGTTTTGACACAGCGCGGCGCGGTGCGACGCGGTTGCGTGCGGTGGTCATGATTTGCGAAAATGGCATAATTCAAATTGTGCCAGAAATGTCCTTTTAAGCCTTGTTCACACTACGGGACGCGGTAAGAAGCTGAAGGACGCGACGAGCGATTTGCACCGCCTCCAATCGCTCCTGCAGTATTTTTCCGCGTCAAATCGCTGCTACATGAGGATACCGGCATATCTGGCACAATTTGAATGACGTGAATGATGTCACTTCTGCTGGTCATCACCGCACGCAACCGCGTCGCGCTATGTCAAAACTGACACCGCTAGGCGATTTTTTAAACGCATCGCACCGCATCGCAGCGCGCCGCCAGTGTGAACAAGGCTCTAGCAGGGTACGTTTCGTAACAGCTTGGGCTATCGATCTGGAACTTGGTACGTAGCCTTATACCCCTAGGTCAGATGACCTATGACACCGTGTTTCGTTTCGAGAGGGAAGCAGTTGTACCACTTCGAGATGCGCTGCATGCTCTTTCCGTCAATTCTGAGGTGCAAAAATGGATCTATTGAGGACGATACAATCTCCTCAAACAGATCACCCAAGAACAATATTTCTGAGGGGGGTACATGTAATAGTAACCTTTTGGGCCATCCTGCATAGTCCAATAACGTTTAGGCCGGGTTTATTTGGCAAGCATGCTTGCCAAGCAGTTCCCTTTTTCGTCCTTATTTAGCAAGCATGCTTGCCATCTAATGCTGAAAAATGTCCCTATTTGGCAAGCATGTCACGCCCCCTAATGAATATTAATCAGGATATGTGCTTGCCATATTATTCAGCACGTTTGGCTATTGGGCAAGCAAATATGCCATTTGTTTGTTATATAGCCCTAACCTTGGAGGAAGTTATAACTTAGATCGAGGGGGGGCGCAGTTACACAGAGTCAAAAACCTATGTCCATGTTGAACATTTTGGACGGAAAATTTGAGAGGCACGGCGCTGATTTTAGGTACGGGCGGGAGCGATAGTATTTTTTTATCTTGAACTTACTTGACGGAACCCAAACAACAATATTCATGTCAATGGCACCATCACCTATGCATTGACTAGTTTGGCCAATCGAGGCCACCATTCGGCAGTCGTTTGTTGGCACCTTCCACTGTTCGGATCTATTTTCGTACGAAAACACAAAACGTTTCTTCTTGATATGCCATTTCGGAAAAAAACAAGAAATACGAAAAAAAAAAAGAAAAAAATCACGAGTGTGATCACACAAGTTTCGAACCCACGACATTCGGGTTGCTGGCCCATCACTCTTTGCACTGCGCTAATCAACTGGCTGCAGACATGCGGAGGGAATTTATTAACTGGTTCAGGACAATGCAGGTAACTCGTCCTTTTTAAGCCAATTGGCGTACTGTTTGGCAAACCAGGGACAGGTGTGAAAGTAACCCAGGTCCTAGTAAGTAGGGTCCGCGGGACCCTAACTCCTAGGATTCTAAGTCCTACGGACCCTAACTCTTAGGAATCTAAGTCCTACGGTCCTGGACAACTAGGAACTGTAGTCCTAGGACCAAGAATCCTAGGAACCAATGTCCTAGGACTGCGCCTCCTTAGGAATAGAGGTCCAACATTTAGAAACAGCGGTCCTAGGCGGACCTCCGTTACGATAGAAATCTAGGGTCCCACGTCCGCCGGACTCGCTTTCCTAGGAATGCAGGTCCGGCGGTCCTGCTTTCCTAGGAACGCAAGTCCGCTGGACCTGCTTTCCTCGCAATGCAAGTCCGGCGGCCCTGCTTTCCTAGGAATGCAAGTCCGCCCGACATACTTTTACACGTCCACAGAGACCGTTACATTCCTCGAAATCAGAGTCCTGCAGACCTACGATTTTACAAATCCAGGTCCAAAAGACATGTGCTCGCAGGAATGAGGGCGTATACAACAAGGCTTCACGTGCGTTTTATATCAAGCATGTGTTACATGTATGTGATCAACCGTTCCTCTTACAGATGAATTATTCCAATAAATGTGGGCCTAGTAGATCATGCAAGATGCACCACAATGTTCGAAGATGACAAGAAAAAACAATTTAGGCTAAACAAAAAAAGAGGCTGCCCGACAGGGAATCGAACCCGCCGTATTTGCGTATTATGCAGGTGTCCGAACCACTACACCACGAGTGACTGGCTGGCCAACGACCGATTATTTCAGCTATTTGAATGCATGTCCTATTAAACAGCTATACAGGTTCTATTGCGCAAAAGGGGAAGGACTTTAATTACGGCGGACTCTGATTTCTGTCACTGCTGTAAAAGAAATCCAAGTCCCCTAGTAATCAGAGTCCTACTTGTTATATAGTATTGGTAACCCAGGAACGGAAGTCCCCGTAGGGCAATGGTTCCTAAGGAATGGGGGCCCGGAGGGCCCCCATTCCTTAGGAACCAAGGTCCGAAGGACCTTGGTTCCGGGCGGACCTGCATTTCTTTCACACCGGTTGCACCAAACATAAGTTCTTATCGTAAGATATGGAATTTTGGACAACCCCTAAGACATGTCGTAACTGTATAGGCAGGAACGTTAGGACGATGTCCTAAAGCCCTATTTACACGAGCCGATTTGTCGGACGACGGAGTCGTATCAGATTTGTCGTCCCGATTTGTCGGGATCGGCTAATCTGTTTGCACGGGACGATTTATTCCCCAGATTTATTCATGTGTCCCTAAGGACCTCGTGTGTCATTAGGTAGCTTCATACACGTGATCTAATCTTGCTCTCTGATTGGCCCAGTTCATACGACAAGCAGCCGATGTCGGGTGAAAATAGAACACCCGACTTCTGCACACGATATCGCACCGACAACAAAATCGTCTCGGAAATCCAGTATACACGACGCGTTTTGTCGTAACGTCTCTATCGGCCGAAAAAATCGGCCGACAAATCGGCTCGTGTAAATGGGTAAAGGACAAAAGTCGACGAACGAAAACCTAAGTTTTCGGCCAAGACGAGATCTACCGAGCATTATGATTGGATAACAAACCATTCATTTGAAGAATACTAGGCCCAGCACATAACCACAAGTCAAGTCATTGATTATGGTTCCCGATCATGAAGATCGGGAACCATATTGTTTTTGGTCATGGTGTCTGTGTATCTGTGTGTGTGTGTGTCTGTGTGTGTGTGTGTCCGTCTGTCACGCCTTCGTATCTTATCTCCTTCAACAGCTACAGCCCTGGTGACACATCCTACCCCTAGGTTTGTCAACATGGGCAATCCATTGAGCTAATCATTTTCAACATCAGATGCCTCCATCATGATGTAATCAACATGTCAGACTTGATATTTTGTCCGTCACACTTGTATCTGATGTCATAACTCGGCTCCTTTAGCACCTAGAGCAACAGAAACAAGTCCTACCCTTAGGTTTTCATACCCTAGGAATCGAATGGACTGATTACTTTTGATCTGAGATGTAGGGGTCATGGTGATATCGATATCACAAATTTGATATTTTGAGATAACTTGCCATATTGTCAACTGAGCAACATGAAACAAGTCTCAGTTCATGCCTGCTTATCCAAGGACTGGACTGTGTTAAAATTCGCAGCCTCACGTGTCCAGGTGATTGAAATA
>NMRB01001573.1:14856-35381 GCA_002633025.1 Notospermus geniculatus | reverse complement strand
TGGTGAGATTTGATATTCAAATTTGATAACATGACATAAGTCAGAATCTGGTGATGGTAGAGACCTAAAACCTTCACCTACACCTAGGTTATCAAGGATGAGCTTTCAGATTACGCAATGACCTTGAAGGTCAGAGGTCAAGGTCAAGGTCAAACAGTTCTTAAGCGCAAATCTCATCGGAATTTCAGGAAAAAACGAATTAGAAGCCTGAATTTACCATCCCCGATAGGTTTAATCAGGGATCCTGTCCCAGTTATGCAATACTTCTCAAGGTCAGAGGTCAAGGTCACAGCCAACCATCACAAATAACATGAGACAGAACCTGGTGATGGTGGAAGCCTAAAACCTTCATCTACACCTAGGTTATCAAGGATGAGCTTTCATTTCAGATTACACAATGACCTTGAAGGTCAGAGGTCAAGGTCAAACAGTTCTAAAGTGCAAATCTACTCAGAATTTCAGGGGAAAACTAATTAGAAGCCTGCATTAACCATCCCCTATTTGTTTAATCAAGGATCCCTGTTCCAGTTACGCAATCCTTCTCAAGGTCAGAGCTCAAGGTCACAGATAACTAGCTCTACAGTAGTAAACTTATCATCGGAAACCATAGACATCGCTCCGATGTCCTTTTCTTATTTACGATGTTATGCATTCCTATTGTGACATGAAATGAGGAACACCGAATACAAGTTTTTTGAGTAATAGGCTAGGCCACACAAAAAATACTTGTTTAGCGTCAAGTCATCTCAAGGTTAGGTGGAGAGAGCATTGTGTGTCACAGGTCGGAGCTAGGTGGCGCTGGATATGCACGCACCAACCTGTGTCCGCACGAGCCGCATCACGCCGAATTTGGCGTGTTTCTAAATACGCAAGCCGAATCACAGCTAGATATGGGTAATCACGTGATCTACTGCGCCACGAAAGTACACCCTGGGAAAATAGCGATATGAGGCTCATTTCGTGCAGATTTTGCAAATAATTGACTGATTTCTGATGAACAATTGTCATACATATGACAGTGTTGAGAAGAAAAGGATGATATTTGGGTTATAACCCCGGCAGCTATTCACTGTAGTCAGTGTAGTGTGACGAGGTACCAACTACGTCGCTGGCTGTCAGTGGCTAACATGACATGTACAGCATATCTCATACAATATAGGCCTAAGATGTATGTCATAATCATCATGGATAATGGGATTCCCAATGAGGGGAGACATCCTAGGTAGGCCTGTTGAGGAAATTTTGCAATTTATGAACTTGAACTGGGGAATCGACCGCCATGACCGCCATCTTGAAAATGCAACAAGTAGTCCCAAAATTTTCCATGATGCCTTGCGCGCGCGGTGACAGGTCAGTGTGAGGTACGAGCGCTACCTGTCGTGACAATGAGGAGAGAGTTATTAATTTTATTTTCCTTTTTTTATTTTCCTTTTGAAAACAGATATATGGTGCAGATGTGAGTGGCTATTCAGAGAATGCCATCCGGGAAAGGACGCCAAACATCTTTTCTTGTTTAAATTTTATTTTCCTGATAGGTCTATTCCTCTTGAAATATCGTAGGGCCTAGGTCTATAATGATGAGGGTGTAGGCAATCTCTGTCACACACACCAGTCTCAAGTCACCGACGATGGCCGGATTACCTAGCTTGTACGTCTCTGGCAACCTCCGCCGCCACCTCCACCACTTTTTCCACCACCTCTTCCACTTGGACTTATGATGCCTCCACCTCCACCTCCACCGCCACCACCACCTCTACCAAGATTTGAGGAATTAATCGTGACAAGAGCCAACGGGCTGTAAAGTCAAACTAGCGGTCACAACCCAAAATTTCTCCAACTTTTTGACAGTATGCCCTGTAGGCCTATTCATTGAACATCTTTTTTTCACCACACCTTGACAAACATCATAATAGAGAAAAAGTTATCAATGTACACCCTTAATCAAAAGTAAATGCACAGCTAATAAACTTAAATATTTCCCAAACTCTTCAGCGGATGAACCTTTGCTTTTTACGGCAATTACTTAGAGCATCAAGACACATTTTGAGACCAAAAATATCATGAACTTGCATGAGTTGTATTTTTGACAAAAGTTTGAAATTTCCATAAAAAAGTGAGATTTTCAATCGCATATTTTTTAGAAGTGAAACCAACGTCACTTTAAAGCCTGTTTGTTTCCCAGCAAAATTACCTTTTCAGGTTAAAAAAAATTCCGTGGTGAACAGAAGTTACAGAGCATTTTCCAAAATGAATTTCGTTCGGTTTTCCAGTCAAGTCAGGGCTATTCCGTCCGTCTCATTTAGATCTACCCAGCCTGCTGAATATTGTGAATAGGCCTATTCATGGCCTAGTCAACAATAGTAACTCCTGATGACACGCCATCGAGTAATCCAAGGCCAGGCGGTCTTTTGTGTGAGATGAGTGCCGGTGTCACCTTTCTTAATTCCTCCTTACAATTCCTTACCAATGAAGGCAGGAGAGTCTACGTAACCTCTTATGGAATTGACGCCATTTACTTACTTGACCTACGATGAATGGGACTTATTATTCCGTGAGCTTGGTCTTGGGACAATAAGGAAAGGCCGACTATAAAATAAGACTTGAACTGTTGACTGGAGTTTCGACTGAAACTTTCGAATAAATTCTTCATAATTACGACATGGAAGCGCCAATTGAAAATTTGAAAATTTATTCGTGTATAGAAACAGGAAAGCTTTAAAATGACGTTGGTTTCAGTTCAAAAAAATATGCGATTGAAAATCACACTTTTTTATAGAAATTTCGAACGTTTGTCAAAAATACAACTCATGCAAGTTCATGATATTTTTGGTCTCAAAATGTGTCTTGATGCCCTAAATAACTGCCGTGAAAAGCAAAGGTTGATCCGCTGAAGATTTTGGGAAATATTTAAGTTTATTAGCTGTGCATTTACTTTTGATTAAGGGTGTACATCGGCCTTTGTGTTCTCATCGTCAAGCCGGTAGGCCTATATTCAAGTTTTGGAATTCGCGTAGGATATTGAGTTACGTAGCCTACTGTTAACATGAATGACACCGGGGTGGAGATTACATGCCAGCAGACGACTGACAGCCAATGGCGAGGAGAACGAAAAATGAATGACAGTAACATTACTGGCCAGATGGCGAAAGCGCACAACGTAACTTGTAGGCCAATCACATGCAAGGTAACAACCCGATCCGTTTCGTTCGTTTTCGTTCGTCGACTTTTGTCCTTTACCCAATAGGGCTTAAGACATCGATGGTGCAACCGATTTTTGTTCTTAACTTTAAGACAGCACTTACGACCTTTGGTGCAACCGGGCCCTGGGGCCGTATGCATAAAACATCTTAAGTGCAAAATTTCCCTTGGCTTTTGTTTCTAACAATAGTTTAAGGGAAATTTTACACTTAAGATGTTTTATGCATACGGCTCCAGGGTTGATAAATAACCACTTTCTTCTGAAAATCGCTTGAAGGTGGCTCCTTTCCGCAAGGCCCCTCCACTAAATTAATTTTTTTGCCCTGCCAGCTGCTCTGGGAGCGCAGCATAATTAATGAGCTAGACGTGCATCCAAGACTATATGCTTACTGCATACACAGCAGGTAACTGTGCAAATAAACAGTTCGATGCCTTTAACGCCGTCTTAAAATATTCGTTGGAGGCATAGCCTACTCCCAATCGCAACTTTTAGATGCCTTTTGGCGAGGGCTGCGACGGCGAGTCGGAGGACGCCATCTTCATCTTCTGTTTGCATAATTAATGGGGTCTAATTAATTTTCATTATTGTCTGCTTGCCATCTGAGACCAAATTTCTGTAAAGGCCCGTTTATACACAGCGCGCCGACCGCGACCGCGACAGCCGCATCGGATTGATCAATTGTAAAATAAATGGGAACGTTTATACACAACCCGACCGCTTCCGCGACCAAAATTTTGGTCGCGCGACATGCCGCAGAGATTGCCTCCAGAGCGATTTTTTGAAAATATCGCGCGACACTTTTTTGTAGTGTGAACTTCAATGCGTCCTGGCATATTTCCTGGCGTTTTCGTTTATACACAGCGGCTGTCGCGGTCGGTGTCGCTGTCGCGGTCGCAGTCGGGGTCGCGTTCTGTATA
This sequence comes from Notospermus geniculatus, assembly GCA_002633025.1. Lineage (NCBI taxonomy): Eukaryota > Metazoa > Nemertea > Pilidiophora > Heteronemertea > Lineidae > Notospermus > Notospermus geniculatus. The sequence continues at coordinate 31,265 of NMRB01001573.1, read as the reverse complement.
AACATACCTTAATTCGGCAAGCATTTGCTTGCCAAATAACCACTTCCTAATACCCCCATCACACTGAAGTCGTTCTCAAAACGTCCTGCCCCGTCCTAAAAAAATCGTAAAACGGGCTAGAACGTGTACCCTTGGCCAAATAATGCTTCCATGTACTGGAGCACCCTTCCCATCCACGAAGTTCGTAAAAAGACTGTAAAACGTTGCCACTACCTCCACTCCGTTCGCACACAGTTTGAGCCCGTTCGGCAAAATTTTCAAGAACGTACTGAGAACTAGCTCAGTGTGATGGGGGTATTAAGGGCACCGCACACTAGCGATTTTTTCGAGCGATTTTGTAGGCGACCGGCCTTGCGACCACAGAAGCGACCGAACATTTTTCTGTTTTTTTTAGTTTTTGTTGACTTGTTTGCGACAAATGCTTCTTTGGAAGATCAGTGATGTCGTGGATGACAACACTGATCGACCGCAAAGGTAATTACGGCAGGCGACGTAGTAGTCACATCGGTAGTCGCCCCCATTTTAGTCGCCAGTGTGCGGAGCCCTTAACGTTTGTTCGCACTTGTTACTATTTTTGCAGTTGTTCCGGCAAATGGAAGGGGTGACAGCTTGTTTTTTAATCACCATTGTGATTACAAGACAAGCTGTCACCCCTTCTTTTTGCCGCAACAACTGCAAAAAAATAGTCAACACGATTAGTTATGCATGAGTAAAATCGCGTACGAAACAAGATGACATTGAAAATGTCGTATGGTTCCCGAGGTAGGCTACTTCTTCCACACAAATGGTCCAATGATAGAGATCAAGACACATTGATAGAGTAGAGATGAGATACATCGATAGGGAACCATACGATATGACATGATGGGACGTGGTGTGACGTCATGGGACATGACGTACATGACGTCACATGACATGACGTACATGACGTCACATGACATGACGTACATGACGTCACATGACATGACGTACATGACGTCACATGACATGACGTCCATGACGTCACATGACATGACGTCACATGACATGACGTGGCATGACGTCACATGACGTCACATGACATGACGTCACATGACGTCTCATGACATGACATGGCATGACGTCACATGACATGGCATGACGTCACATGACATGGCATGACGTCACATGACATGGCATGACGTCACATGACATGGCATGACGTCACATGACATGATATGAACTCATGACAATAACTCATCCATGGTTGACCCTGAACTTGACCTAGGTGTCTCAAATTATCAAGATATTTCAAATTATCAAATTTGACCTTGACCTCTGATCATCAATGTCATTGCACATTTGAAATGGGCATCCTCAATAACCTAAATGTGGATGATATCGTGCCTGTACCTCTACCACAGGCGGAGATATTTCAAATTATCAAGTTTGACCTTGACCTTGACCTCTGATCATCAAGGTCAGTGCATAATCGAAATCAGCATCCTCAATATCCAAAGTATGGGTGAAATCATGCCTCTGCCTTTACCACAGGCAAAGATACTTCAAAATATCAAGTTTGATATATCACAATCTCATGATATTTCGAACACCCAAACACTTGAGGCTGAGATTTTTAACATTGTCCAGTCCTTGGATAAGCAGGCATGAACTAAGACTTGTTTCATGTTGCTCAGTTGAAAATATGGCAAGTTATCTGAAAATATCAAATTCGTGATATCGATATCACCATGACCCCTACATCTCAGATCAAAAGTAACCAGTCCATTCGATTCCTACGGTATGAAAACCTAAGGGTAGAACTTATTTCCATTGCTATAGGTGTTGAAGGAGCCAAGTTATACCATCAAATATAGGTGTGACAGACAAAATATCAAGTCCGATATGTTGATTACATCATGATGGAGCCATCTGAGATTGAAAATTTTTGGCTCATTGGATTGCCCAGGTTGACAAACCTAGGGGTAGGACTTGTTTCCAAGACTGTAGCTGTTCCAGGAGATGACATATGAAGGTGTGACAGACCGGACAGACAGACACACACACACACACACACACACACACACACACGCACACACGCACACACACACGCACAGACACCATGACCAAACACACAGATCGGGAACCATAAAAACGTTGAGTCACCAGCGTGGACATGGGTGAGGAAAAACACGGGTATTTTCAACAAGTGTAACCTTAGCTAGAGTATAGACCTGAACAAGGTGCTGTTAGAAGTCGGTCAGCCGTTTATTGGCATCCACACGCAACTGGTCAATTTGTGGTTTGTGGTTAGGTTCCATTGCAAGATAAAATGAGTGCAAAAATGACTGGACATTCTGAAAAGCACTATACCTGTCTTTTCAGCCTGGATTTGGGAGGACGGCACCCTCACTCCTTACCTTAATTATTGGGTTGATGGTAAACCCCCTGGACGATGGGCGACTCCTGGTGGTGTTTGCCTTTTCTCGGTCCCAAGTCAGGGAAGAAAACTGGATTTCGCCAGATGCCGGTCGCAGGTCGGGAAAAAGTACATCTGTGAGAGAAAAGATGCATGTAAGTTATGACCAGAGGAATCGGAATCAGCCTATTTTAGTTTAGGCCTAGGGCGGCTTGGAGATATGACTAGGGCTATTGAGTTGGCCTAAGATTGGGTGTGGATTAATTGTACGTCGACCGATAACAGTGCGTAGCCCTTCGCTATCAGGGCTCATCATTTCAAGATATTCAGTAATTCAGAAGTTAACAATAGCTGCGCTTCCACTACAAAAAACCGGTATTCAGGGTTTCCGCCAGGATTTTCAAGCAGGGGAGAAAAAAAAATTCCCCGAAACAAATATTTTTTGAAAAAAAAATCTTCATTTTTTGTTTTTTTTTTGTTAAAAATGGCCTCCAGAGTCATTTTTACACTCCAAAATGCAAACTTAGTCTTCCTTCTGCATGAAAATTGCATTTGAAATGTAAGAAATTAAAGAAAAAACACTACTGCAGTGAAAATAGTGGTATATGAAAAAGGTTAGTCTGTAAACTTGAGGGGGAATATCCCCTCCTTGAAATTTTTGAGGAGGGGATCATCCCCCACTCTGGCAGAAACACTGGTATTTGTCAGGGCTTATTCTGCTTCATTACAGAATTTCCGTGTTTAAAGGGCCTTTAGAGGCAGCTCGCCATTAGGCTACTATCAGTACCGGTTCTTCGGCCAGGCGGCGCCCATAAGGAGTCCGCTCTCGCGTACCTGCTGCAAAGATCGAACCGCGCTCAGAGTTCTGACAGCGGTAACAGGTATTAAGCCCCTGGACAAACAACCTCTGTTTCCGTGGAATCATGTTCTATTTTTAGCCAGATCCTCAGGCTGATGACTCACCTGTGGCAATGATGATGTAACAGTAAACATGGCATTCCACAAATAGGCTGTGGACTACTTTCCAGCCTATATAAATAGAAATACAGGTACATTGTATCTGTATTGGATGTGCAGGAAATTATGCTTGGAGATTATAGCCGTAGTTACACTACATAGAAATCCCCGGGTTTTTGACACCCGGGTCTAGCCCGGGGTCTGAAAAATCCCTCCTGAGGCCCGGTGCTCGTCAACGCTACTCAAGTTTTGTGACGGGGACCTAAATTAAGCCCTCCAAAAACAGTTCGAGCCCGGAGGGGATTATTACACCGCGTTTTTAACAGGTGTGACCAGAAAAAACCCGGGTCAGACACGGGTTTTTTATGTAGTGTAACAAGGGCTATAGTCCTGGTGTAATATTTATCATTGCCTCCCCGGGCATTGTTGTTAGGGGGCAATGAGCGGCGTTACAACTATAATGATTATGACTGCCCTCCGTCTGTGAATGCCTCCTCGAGTCTATTTCATACAGCTATTATTAGGCCTACGTAGAGGTTCGGTTCATTGGAAGGAAATTTTCGGTGTGCTGCCAGCTCGCCCCATGGCCGAGTGGGCTAAGGCGTTGTACTAATGATTTCTTTCTTTCTTTCCAGGTTTAGGTAGATCGATCCCCAGCACAGGACTTTCTTTCTCGTCGTTTTCATTGTACTGATATTAATGCTATGCACATGTGCGGCTGTTTACCCTTGTTGTTATACTATTGTTAGGTACTTGTCATTCTCGACGTACACCCTTAATCAAAAGTAAATGCACAGCTAATAAACTTAAATATTTCCCAAAATCTTCAGCGGATCAACCTTTGCTTTTTACGGCAATTACTTAGGGCATCAAGACACATTTTGGGACCAAAAATATCATGAACTTGCATGAGTTGTATTTTTGACAAAAGTTTGAAATTTCCGTAAAAAAGTGTGATTTTCAATCGCATATTTTTTAGATGTGAAACCGACGTCACTTTAAAGCCTGTTTGTTTCCCAGCAAAACTATTTTTTCAGGTCGAAAAAATTCCATGGTGAACAGAAGTTACAGAGCATTTTCCAAAATAAATTTCATTCGGTTTTCCAGTCAAGTCGGGGCTATTCCTTCCGTCTCATTTAGATCTACCCAGCCTGCTGAATATTGTGAATAGGCCTATTCATGGCCTAGTCAACAATAGTTACTCCTGATGACACTCCATCGAGTAATACAAGGCCAGGCGGTCTTTTGTGTGAGATGAGTGCCAGTGTCACCTTTCTTAATTCCTCCTTACAATTCCTTACCAATGAAGGCAGGAGAGCCTACGTAACCTCTTATGGAATTGACGCCATTTACTAACTTGACCTACGATGAATGGGACTTATTATTCCGTGAGCTTGGTGTTGGGACAATAAGGAAAGGTCGACTATAAAATAAGACTTGAACTGGTGACTGGAGTTTCGACCGAAACTTTCGAATAAATTCTTCATAATTACGACATGGAAGCTGCAATTGAAAATTTGAAAATTTATTCGTGTATAGAAACAAGAAAGCTTTAAAATGACGTTGGTTTTAGTTCAAAAAAATATGCGATATTGAAAATCACACTTTTTTATAGAAATTTCGAACTTTTGTCAAAAATACAACTCATGCAAGTTCATGATATTTTTGGTCTCAAAATGTGTATTGATGCCCTAAATAACTGCCGTGAAAAGCAAAGGTTGATCCGCTGAAGATTTTGGGAAATATTTAAGTTTATTAGCTGTGCATTTACTTTTGATTAAGGGTGTACAAGAATCGTTATTTTGAATAACTTACAAGCCCTTGTTACACTACATAAAAAACCCGTGTCTGACCCGGGTTTTTTCTGGTCACACCTGTTAAAAACGCGGTGTAATGGTTTTTTCAACCATTTACCTCATCCCAAATCGTGATTGGTATAAATGTATGACCACAGTGGCTTGGGTGGAGGCGAGGCAGAATGGTTGGTTAGGGTTATAACCCTAACCCCCTAACCCTAATTACGGTGACAACCCTAACCCCCCAACCCTAATTACGGTGACAACCCTAACTCCCTAACCCTAATTACGGTGACAACCCTAACCCCCAACCCTAATTACGGTGACAACCCTAACCCCAATTACGGTGACAATTCTAACCCACTAAACCCTAATTACGGTGATAACCCTAACCAAAAATAGATAGATAACTCGCTTATCTATTTTTGCCGTACCGTAACCCAACCTGTATCGCGTCAGGTCCCTGTGGGTATGACAGCTATGCAGAGGAGACGCACCACGTTAATACAGCACAGAGTTTCGCTACTCTTAATAGGGAGTTCAAGAAATCAAACGAAAAAAGTTAACTTTACGACAACGCTTTTTTCCGAAAATGTCATATGTAATATATACATGCAATCTCGATCTGGGGAATTCGCAGTATGAAAAGTAACGTTGTCGTAAGAGTTAACGTTTATCGTTTGATTTCTTTAATTCCCTATTGTTCGAATTATTGATTGCGAAGGAAATTAAAAAATAGGCTTTCTCTGTTCATCAATTATTGACCAAAAATTAATATAAAAAAACGAAACAAAATAATCTTAGTAACAGTCGTGGCAAAGTAATGAAAAGAATACTGAGATACATGTACATTGCATTGATACAGTACAAGGAGAAGAACGACAAAGATGAAAGTCCCGTGCTGGGGATCGATCTTCCTAAACCTGGAAAGTAAGAAATCAGCGATCAGAACAACGCCTTAGCCCACTCAGCCACGGGGCGAGCTGGCAGCCAATCGTAACTTTCCTTCCAATGACGCGACTCATAGGCCTACATAGATCACCACTGAAGGGGGGCATTGATAATCAATTTTCTTGGAAACGGAGTTGATTTTAGCTGCCCCAGGGGGGCAATAAAAAACGGGACTTAGTCTATTTTTCATTGCCCCCCGGGCAATGAAAAACAGAAATTTGTGATTATGAATGCCCGGTCGGGCAATAAGATGGGGAGGCATTCTGAGTCATTACACCGGGTTGAGTGGAATAATTTTACATTGGTTTTAGCGCAGTGCGTCCCTTATGCACTTTAACGTAATAATCACTGGTACGAGGTATTCAACCTGGGTTTTCCCCGGGGTTTTCCCCTGCCATACTGGCTGCCTCTAGAGGCCCTTTAATAATGCTCAGTTCACACGATCCAATTTTTCTGTCAAACTTTTTGATCAAACATTTTGGTCAAATTTTTCCATTCGACCCTCTCAATACACACGGTGGATTTTTTATGGTTCCCGATCACTAAGATCGGGAAACATATTTGGCCGTATTCATAAAGGGTGTTTAAGACTTAGACGCGTGTAACTTCACTAAATGCACACATTTCCACCATGCATTTGACGATGTTACACGCTACTAAGTCTTAAAAACCCTTTATGAATACGGCCCATTGTTTTTGGTCATGGTGTCTGTGTAGATGTGTGTGTGTGTGTGCGTGTGTGTGTGCGTGTGCGTGTGTATGTATGTATGTGTGTTCGTCTGTCACGCCTTCATATCTTATCTCCTTCAACAGCTACAGTCCTGGTAACACATCCTACCCCTAGGTTTGTCAACCTGGGCAACCCAATGAGCTAATCATTTTCAACATCAGATGCCTCCATCATGATGCAATCAACATATGGGACTTGATATTTTGTCCGTCACGCTTTTATCTGATGCAATAACTCGGCTCCTTTAGCATCTAGAGCAAAAGAAACAAGTTCTACCCTTGAGAAGGGTTCACTAGTCCGCACAGCTGTTTGGGCCTCTATCGAAATGAATTGATCATCCTGTTGTCAATTACTAACCGCGGTTCGAGTAATACCGCGTCACTTTCTGAGACTTATATAAGAACAAGGTGCAGGTTTTGAATTCCTGTACAAAATGAGCGCGCAAAAAACGAGTTTGTATGTTGATATTGTGGACTGATACGTATTCAGCCATGATGCTGTATCATTCGTTTTCTACTCCGAGGATTCTTTCATGGTGAAATATGTACTTAACTTTTTTTGACCACAATAGCTTCCTCACAAATGATTATTTGGCAAATAGAAAGATAGGAAAGCATGCACTGATATTTTTTCTAAAGCATGCGGTCATCAAATCAAATTTCGCATTTCTGATATTTCTAATATCAGTGCGCTTAGATATACAAAAGAAAGCTATGGAATTTCCATTGTGTACAAAGTTTGTCGTTTGAAATGCAAATGAGCAAGCAATGATGCAACGTTCTCATTGCCGCATAACGATGTAAACACCTAAAGAAACACGTAAGACAGATTACTTCATCGTCAAGAACCTAAAGAGGTTATGAAACCATTTCGATGGAAGGATTCCAAAGCCCCAAACAGCCGTGTCCGAAGGTTCAGTAGTCCGAAGGTTCATTAGTCCGAAGGTTCACTAGTCCGAAGGTTCAGTAGTCCGAAGGTTCAGTAGTCCGAAGGTGCACTAAATCGAAGGTCCAGAAATGCGACTTTTTGTTCCGGGGTTAGAGGGTGAAAGGATTAATTATTTCAAAAACGCTTCGGCACGTTAGTAAAACTCAGTCTAAACTTTTCATTCACTTCGACAGATCCAAAAGGACTTCAAGTTTTCAAAATTCAAACTGTCGCTGCTCATTGAAACGTGAAGTGTTAACAACGATACTGGTATCATTCGATGCAGAATCATGTCCTCTACAAAGGGATATAGCCAGTTATTCAAAACTCCCCTCTGTGTTTATTTTATGATGATTTTTTCGAGAGTCTAGTTTTTTTCTGATACACCCTGTATATATTATTTGGAGCCGACGTCGCAGACGTTCGATCCATATAAGGCTACGCAACTACGATGGTGTCGGCGTCATTAACTGCGACCGAGGCTTGTGATTGGTTGCGAGTGGGTTTCTCTTTGGCGCTAAAACATTTCACGATTTCACGTTACGTGAAATAATCTATCGGTGGCTCAACATCCTTTAAAGCCGCACAGTATAGACAGATGGGTCATAATCGGCGACCCTCTGCAGCACCAGTCTCGTTCACCCAGTCGTTGTTTCGAATCTGGACATCCGTGTAGCAGTACTGCGGAACGAAACGCGGCTTGCTGCGGGAGGCTACATGCAGCATTGGTGATTCCCCCAACCTCGATGCAGGATAATGCTATGTGGTTCTATGGTAATTATACATTACGCACGCCTGTAAATGAGGTTGTACTATATTTCGGCCGAACTGGGAGTGAGTAGCGGTGCATACTGTGCGGCTGTAACAAATGTCCACAGCCGCCTGTATGTAATTCAGTCTCGTAGCTCTTGTCGGAGTCGGAAAGCATCTTAACCTCACTATTGAAATGGCCCAGATACTAGTTGGGTGCAGTGTGCAAGAGTTAAAGGATCTACCAATAGGGACGATTTACAGGGTGGCCCAATAAAAATGTCCCAGTAAGACACCTGGGGCCTTATTCACAAAGCTTCCGTAACTTTGAGGGTACGCAAATCATTTGTCAGGCTGATAGTGAACAATAGGTTGGCCGCAAAAGGACAAGTTTGCGAATTCCCGTATACGTTACGGGAACTTCGTGAATAAGGTCCCACGGGACCTTCGGACTAGTGAACCTTCGGACTACTGAACCTTCGGACTAGTGGACCTTCGGACTAGTGAACCTTCGGACTAGTGGACCTTTGGACTAGTGAACCTTCGGACTAGTGGACCTTCGGACTAGTGAACCTTCGGACTAGTGAGATGTTCCCCTACCCTTAGGTTTTCATTACCTATGAATCGAATGGACTGATTACTTTTGATCTGAGATGTAGGGATGATAGTAACGCCCACTTCATGACGTTTTTGTCACATGCTGGTTCGACCACCCCCAGGCTGTTAACAGATTTGGTCAACTTGGGATTGATTGCCACCGTGACCTGCTTTAATGTGGTCTATTTCGGCGGCATTCATAAAACTGGCTGATTCGAATGTTTGTGGTTTCAAGAGCATTCAGTATCTCTGAATATGGTAATGCCCTGGGTTGGAACCTTGCCTACCGAACAGTGATGTTACGCGAGATTAAAGCTGAACTGCATGAACAAAAACCACAGCGCCGCAGTATGGTGGTGTACAGAAGTGCGAACGCCCTTCGAAGTACCTCCAAAGCATGATAGACCACCGGCCTATTTGGTGGCGCCACTGTATTCAATCTCAGGCTTTCAATCGAGACACATCAAGAGCTAGTGTCCAAGTGACAGAGCTGATAGACTTAGTACAATCCGTTGGAACCCGAGTACGAGGTTGGTCAGGTTTCTTTAGTGCTTGCGCGCAGTTGAAATATATGGTACAATGGCAAAAACTTTGGCATCAACAAATAATACACCACTCGTCTGAGTTTCAGAAACTCCATTTGGTATCATTGCAAACATGTTACATATAAATCTTATTTGATTTCTTTTGCCATAGTTTCGTTATTTGAATATATTTTCACAGAAATGCAATGTACTTGATCTGAGCAATAATACATGCATGACTCGCGTGATGTGTGTGTATTTGCAGAAAGAAATTGATTACGGTAATTATGGCCAAGGGAATAAAATAAGAATTGTCCTCAACGTATATGTAATGATATCTGATGACGTTGATGTGCGTCAAATGAGTGTTGTATAGTTTTTGAATGCATAAATGTTTCCAACTGGTGCTTGGACAACACCATGAATGTCAACAAGAAGTGAATACTATAGAATAGTGTCCGACTTTACTCTCTGGTTTGGTAAGAACCTAATGCCTTCGACCTGCAGACGTCACTGGATGCCATGTCTTGATGTTGCTCCACTGACAGAATCAGGGTGAATACAGTGGCGCCACCAAATAGCCTGGTAGTCTATCATGTTCTGGAGGTGTTTTGAAAGTGCATTTTGGTCGTTTGCATTTCTCTTGACCACCACCGTGGCGTGGTGGTCTTTTTTCAAAGCTGGAATCTTTTTGTTCATGCAGTTTTTGTTCATGCAGTTCAGCTTTAAAGTATATTCAAATAACGAAACTATGGCGAAAGAAATCAAATAAGATTTATATGCAACATGTTTGCAATGATACCAAATGGAGTTTCTGAAACTCAGGCGAGTGGTGTATTATTTGTTGATGCCGAAGTTTTTGCCATTGTACCATACATTTCAACTGGCCGCAAGCACTAAAGAACCCTGACCAGCCTCGTACTCGGGTTCCTACGGATTGTACTAAGTCTATCAGGCTCTGTCACTTGGACACTATCTCTTGATGTGTCTCGATTGAAAGCCTGAGATTGAATACAGTGGCGCCACCAAATAGGCCGGTAGTCTATCATGTTTTGGAGGTACTTCGAAGGGCGTTCGCACTTCTGTAGACCTCCATACTGCGGCGCTGTGGTTTTGTTCATGCAGTTCAGCTTTAACTCTAAGGTCTACCTTTAGCTATTGTTTGCAGGGCAGAATACAAAAGCTTAAAGTGGACCTTAGAGTTAATGAGGCTTCTTGAATACGGGTCATTGACATTTTAGACTTCCTTACACTTCAGATCGCTACCTTACCTGGGTGCCAAACTCTCAACCTGTTAAGATGACCTGCCCTACGCCGCAAGTCATTAAAGTCGTCAGCTGGAAGGTTGCAACCAAGAATCCTCAAAAAGAAACCTGCAGGTATCTGGTTTTCGACCAATCCACGTGGCAGGGAAAACACACAAACGAATACAAAAATCTACTTCAAATGTGTGAAAAGAAGAAAGAATGCCAGTTTTCATTTAATTTTAACCCAGCAATCGACTCGTGCTGGAGTTACCGGATTGCTGCATCATACGTGACTTATACCTGTGTGGACAGAGTAGGTAAGGAAAGGCAATTTATGGGTACAACTGTTCACCTCAGGTTTTCATACCCTAGGAATCGAATGGACTGATTACTTTTCATCTGAGATGTAGGGGTCTTGGTGGTATCGATATCACAAATTTGGTATTTTGAGCTATTAACTTGCCATATTGTCAACTGAGCAACATGAAACAAGTCTTAGTTCATGCCTGCTTATCCAAGGACTGGACTGTGATAAAATTGTCAGTCTCACGTGTCCGGGTGATTGAAATATCATGAGATTTTTATATATCAAACTTGATAATTTGCAATATCTCTGTCTGTGGTAGAGATATAGGCATGATGTCACCCATACTTAGGTTATTGATGATGCCGATTTCGATTATGCAACGACTTCGATAATCAGAGGTCAAGGTCAAGGTCAAACTTGACTAGAAATTGACTTGTCAGTCAATTTGAAGACCGCCCTCGGATATTGGGAGAATGGACAAAGTTCACTGGTAACTATGCTACGAAGATAGATGTTCAATAGACAGGATCAAGAGATAATAAACTTTTAACATACAGAAAAATCTTTTTTTTCACTATCAAATTGTACAAAATATATAGATTATTTAACCTCTTAAAGGTGTATGACAAAATCCTCGTCACAGTAGTTCCTTCCACAGTGCTGGATTAGGAGATAGTGGTCATCACATGGACCCAACAGCCATAACCATAGTGAAGTTGATTCGTAGTTCCTTCTGCTTAGCTCAGGGGGCAGCACAAGTCAGTTGATACATGCAATGATACATGCGATAGAACAATAAATTTCACCAAAATTTCAACTTTTTTGTATTCGGATGACACCAACAATCAATAGGGTTCTGTGTTATATGTATACCTATTATTCGTGAAACTTTCGGCGCGATACATGGCATACTTTTTGAGTTATCCTGATGAAACCACAGATTGGATGGAGAGAGAGAGAGAGAGAGAGAGAAATTCAGTAAAAAGAATGAAGACCGCCCCATTCACATGGGGGCGGTCTTATAATTTGGGATATATCTGTCTGTGGTAGAGGCAGAGGCATGATATCAGACACACTTAGGTTATTGAGAATGCCCATTTCGATTATGCAATGACCTTGATGATCAGATATGGTGACAGGACAAAATGTACCTGACAAAAGGTACCATTTTGTACATTTTGTCCTATAGGTACATTTTGTCCTGTACCAATTTGTCCTAGAAGCATCAGATATCAAGGTCGAAGTCAAGGTCAATTACGGGATGAGTTATTGGCATGAGATCAAGTTCTATGGGCCTCATCGTAATCCATCAGTCAACGTACCCTGATATCTGTCAATGTATCCTGGACCCATATTCATAAAACTTCTTAAGTCTAAGTGTGGCACTTATCCTTTGTTCAACACAAAAGATAAGTATCACACTTTGACTTAAGTATGATTATGAATATGGAGCATGATCTTCATCAATGTATCTGATCTCTATCAACGTATCTTGATCTCTATCAAAGTACCATTCATGTACCGGAAGAAGCACCCGTACATCGGGAACCATACGACATTTACAATGTCATCTTGTTTTTGACTGAGGGTGTACACCCTTAATCAAAAGTAAATGCACAGCTAATAAACTTAAATATTTCCCAAAATCTTCAGCGGATCAACCTTTGCTTTTCAAGGCAGTTATTTAGGGCATCAAGACACATTTTGAGACCAAAAATATCATGAACTTGCATGAGTTGTATTTTTGACAAAAGTTTGAAATTTCCGTAAAAAAGCGTGATTTTCAATCGCATATTTTTTTGAAGTGAAACCAACGTCATTTTAAAGCTTTCTTGTTTCTATACACGAATAAATTTTCGAATTTTCAATTGGAGTTTCCACGTCGTAATTATGAAGATTTTATTCGAAAGTTTCAGTCGAAACTCCAGTCACCAGTTCAAGTCTTATTTTATAGTCGACCTTTCCTTATTGTCCCAAGACCAAGCTCACGGAATAATAAGTCCCATTCATCGTAGGTCAAGTTAGTAAATGGCGTCAATTCCATAAGAGGTTACGTAGGCTCTCCTGCCTTCATTGGTAAGGAATTGTAGGAAGGAATTAAGAAAGGTGACACCGGCACTCATCTCACACAAATGACCACCTGGCCTTGTATTACTCGATGGAGTGTCATCAGGAGTAACTATTGTTGACTAGGCCATGAATAGGCCTATTCACAATATTCAGCAGGCTGGGTAGATCTAAATGAGACGGAAGGAATAGCCCCGACTTGACTGGAATACCGAATGAAATTCATTTTGGAAAATGCTCTGTAACTTCTGTTCACCATGGAATTTTTTCGACCTGAAAAAATAATTTGACTGGGAAACAAACAGGCTTTAAAGTGACGTCGGTTTCACGTCTAAAAAATATGCGATTAAAAATCACACTTTTTTACGGAAATTTCAAACTTTTGTCAAAAATACAACTCATGCAAGTTCATGATATTTTTGGTCTCAAAATGTGTCTTGATGCCCTAAGTAATTGCCGTAAAAAGCAAAGGTTGATCCGCTGAAGATTTTGGGAAATATTTAAGTTTAATAGCTGTGCATTTACTTTTGATTAAGGGTGTACCTCTGGGGCGATTGGAGGGAATTTCCTTTCTTTAGGATTGTTCATCCATACCACATAAAAAAGGGTAGTTCTTAGGACAAAACTTAAGAGAAATTCTTAGATTAAAGGGAAATTCTGTACTCCTAAGTGCAAAATTTCCCTTAAATCTAAGAATTTCTTGGATTTTAAGACGTTTTATGAATTTAAGACGTTTTATGCATACGGCCCCTGATTTACTAGAAGTTCGTATTAATTCCAGCAGGGCACGGATCCAGGATTTTTGGCAGAGGCGGTCAGGGTCGCTGAGGGCGGTCGCTGCAGGCGGGCGCCGAAGATGCCCGCGCCGACGGGGGTCTGGGTGACCTCCACCAGAAATTATTTTGAAATATAGAACTAGGCCGTAGAAGCGATTTCCTGGCATCTCAGTATCACAACAGAAGATTTATTCTTGCGTTTTTTGCTTTTTGTCGCAACGTACTGAGAAAAAACAATTGGTGGTGGCGAAAAGGGGGGGGGGGTCACGACCCCCAAAACTCCCCTCTGGATCCGCGCCTGGAGGTTTGTGTGAGTCGATGAAGAGGAACGAAGTAAAAACCCTTGCTGTGGGAGGATGGGCGCGTACGGGCCTACATTTCTCCACATTTTCCTTTCAGAGTGCCCACCGAATCCACAAGACAAAGACAAAAACCTGTACTGGAAAATGGCTTGGATGGACTACAATGGCCACTGCTATATAGCTCGTAGGGATGATCTGACATACACGGCAAGTGAGACAGTGTGCAGTAAACAGGGGCAAGGAGGGCATCTTTTCTCTCTCCATTGGGAAGAAGAGTACATGCAGTTGGTGTTAAATAATTAGTGAGTGAATTTTCGGCATTTGTGATGTAGTCCTACTATAGACTAAAATTTGCTGATGGGTAGATTTTGACCCCAAATAAGATTAATATGCAGTCAACCTCATGCTGGGTTAAGTTGACCCAATTAATTGGGTCAGCGTATTAAACACACTAATTGGGTCAGGAAAATGACCCAAAAATAGAGTTACATTTAATCCTGTCCGAGGTTAAGAACAGGTTGTTTATGAACAGGTTATGAACAGGTTGTTTAACCCTGTCCTACAGGACAGGGTTAAATGCGAATTTACTAGATCGTAAACCATATTGTGTTTGGCCATGGTGTCTGTCTGTCTGCCAGCCTGTGTGTCCAGACTCACACCTGTAACTTTGTTCCTGTAAGAGCTACAGACCTTGAAATGTGACCTACCCCCAGGTAACACAACCTAAGCTAAAAGGTGGAATAGATCTCTGATACCTGGTTCATGGTGAAATTGATATATCAAAGGTTGAGATTTTGTCTGTCGCATTTTTTTTCTTAAATAACTTGTCTCCGAGGCCAGTTATAGTACTAGTAACAAGTTCCTTCCCTATGTTTGTGGCCCTTGGCAAGATATTGGCATCAACAAATTTATTCTCCAGGCTCAGCATCATAATGATATTGATATATCAAATTTGATATTATGACATATCGGGAGATCTGGCACAGTAAACGACTTGAAACTGGTATTGCAACATCATAGCTCATCCACGGATGTTATTGCAACTAAAATTTTGAGTTTGCTCCAGCTCGGTCGCATGATTTTTTTGCTGATGTCATGGCGAGATTTGATATGCAACGTTAATAGATAACATGAGATAAGTCCGACCCTGGTCATGGTAGAAGCCTAAAACCTTCATCTACACCTAGGTTATCAAGGATGACCTCTCAGATTACGCAATGACCTTTAAGGTCAGAGGTCAAGGTCAAGGTGGAACAATTCCAAAATGCACATATGCTCAGAATTTCAGGAGAAAACTACAATATGTAATTAGAAGCCTGCATTAACCATCTCGTATAAGTTTAATCAGGGATGCCGGTTCCAGTTACGCAATATACTTCTCAACGTCAGAGGTCAAGGTCACAGTCAACCAGCTCTAGAGTAGTAAGTTCTCATAACCTCAACTGGAAATTGGCTAGTGGTAGATTGGCCACTGTCTGCAGGATCGGAAACCATGGACATCAATCCGATGTCCTTTTCTTCTTTTAGTAAGATTGATTTTTACCAGACTGAATCTTTAGGCCTCTATACAGCAGAAGAATCAGTGCCACTGTCGCTGTAAATCACTTGAGATAACGCAGGCTTCTACTTGGTTTTCTCGAGAAGTTCTAAGCAGATTTGCATTTTTGGAAGTGTTTGACCTTGACCTCTGACATTAAAGGTCACTGCGTAATCTGAAATGTCATCCATGATAACGTGCAGGCTTCCACCATGACCAGGTTCTGACTTATCCCATGTTATCAAATTTGCATATCAAATCTCGCCATGATATCAGCAAACATCATGCGACGGAGCAGGTGCAAACTGAAAATTTCAGTTGCAATAATATCCTTGGATGAGCTGCGATGTTGCGATACCAGTTTCAAGTCGCCTTCGGCCGTAATTGCCTGTCCGTAGGGCGGTATCAGGACATTTCCCCCCTGGACATTTGCCCCCCGGACATCTGCCCCCGGACTTCTGCCCCCCTAGGACATCTGCCCCCCGGTCATTTGCCCCCCGGACATTTACCCCCGTAGGACTTCTGCCCCCCTAGGACATCTGCCCCCCGGACATCTACCCCCCG
>NMRB01001572.1:141128-158204 GCA_002633025.1 Notospermus geniculatus | reverse complement strand
CGACTATCGATGATAATGTACATGTAGGCCCAGGCCTATTATTTCTGTATTTGTGTGATATTCACAACCCTGCGCCGCTGCTAGTGCTGTCATGCCATGCATTGATGCACGCGGTGTGCAGCTCATGCGGCATGCCAATTAGCTCTTCTTCATTCTCACGATACGATAGACGACCATTGGCCGGTGACGTCAGCAGCGAGAAATCAGTGACGAGCCTCCTGCCTAATTACTTATTCACTGAAGTGAGCCGAGGGCGCGTGCAATCAACTGTCAAAACTACAATTGCCGGGGTTATTATTGGTAATCGTCACGTCTAGTTAGTTGTGTATATGTATAAAATGAACTTACCTGGCGTTGCATTCGTTAGTTCTGCCATACTCCTTCAATCCAGCCGGTTGAATGTCTGAATGCAGAACCCAATCTAGTGATGACGTCAGCAACTGCCCGGATTCACAGCAATACCTCTGCAGCTTCGATTCATGCGCGAAGTTTGCTCACTTTCGTACAAAAACAAGGAGTTGGCTACTTATTGATGTTGTTTAATCGTCAAATAACAAAATAACCAAGACGTGGCATTGCCGCAGAATATTTTATTGGTACGGGTACAATATGTTTGTGAGTTGGTCGCACAAAGTGGTAGCACTACATTACGGCGCCAATATACATTGCGACACACTGGTGTAAATGGGTTTTGGCCTGGGAGGATCACACACACACATACATACATACACACACACAGACAGACGTCTCAGGTATGCCCACATAACCTAGCTGAGCTACGCTCAGCTAGGTAAAAATGGTCAAACGGGATTTTTATTTTTATTTTTATTTCGACCTCCCAGCTCACTTTTCCAAAAAACAGATCCGTAAAACAAGTAATTAAATAACTAAGGCCTTATCACGGATCCTTATACATATACGGATAGATTTCTGTACAGTGAGGACAAATTTTGTGTACATTCCAATCCGTATACGTATAAGGATCCGTGATAAGTTGCTGATCTCAAACTCCCTAATATCGCAGACTAGGCAATATCAGTTTTGGCATTGTTTGATAATGGGTGAGCATCGCTGGCGAGAGGATTCTACGCATTGCCCCCACGCATTGCTGTCCAGCGTACACCTGTTGTCACAGCCAATTTTGCTCGCGATATCACCTGGTGCGCTGCTGGCTACACGATTACAGACTAGATACGGGTCAGTTCCACTTGGCACCGCGCACTCCACAAGAAATCTCATCACGAATTCACCATCGACGCCAGCGACAAGTACACTTACACATCTTAATGAATCATTTGATATTAAAGTCGACAACCAACGATCTTCTCCATTTTCAATATTTTCATGCCATTTACATCCTTGCTCCTCTCAAAGTGAATAAAATCTCCTTCATCCACCGAGTCGCCGAATGAAGAACCCGACGCTCGAACCCAAATTAAAAGACGTCCGTAGTTCAAGACCTTCATTGTTATTTTTTACCAGATATCAGTACGTGTTCTGTAGGAGATTAGAACTCCTGGAGTGGAAAGCTTTTAGCAAAATGAACCAGACATTTTTTTTCTATTTTTTGAAGAAAAGCTCCTCATAGATGGACTTGACGTGCATTCCCATGGCTGTCTTCCTGAATACCGTCAGGCTGATTAAAGCCAGGCCCCTCGACAGGGTGCAGTGTCATCCTCCCATGATGGAGAGGAGCGAGGTGAAAACCCCTGCTGTGGGAGGATGGGATGCAGTGGAACTTGACTTATTTGAGGACAAGACCATCCATAAGACATTATTTCCCGGTATGCCAATGGGATGCAGCTTGGACACAAGGAACATGAGTAGCTTGAGATGGTCTCATCTGTACTTATGGTAATACCAGGGCCAATAATGCTGTGGCTTTGGCCCAATGGAAAAATCTGATACGATACGAATGCAAAACTTCATATCTACACATTTTCTTAGAAACAGCAAATCAAATTCTAAGACACTCATTTCAAAGGCTCCATATATTGAGACATGTAGGATTCCTCCAACTCATTCAGAAAAACCTCCATTTTTATGTCTGTGTCACTCAAATTCCACTACTACATTCATTTCCTTCATTATTAAGATCTAAAACAACTTGAAGTACAAATATTTTTGTGAATCTATCGCAGTCCGAGTAAAAAAAAGCACATTATTATACTTTCAAGAGCTTATAAGACGTGGGGGAACACATTTTCTTCATCATATCAATTCATATATGCAGAAGTCAAGTGTTTATCAAATCGGAAAAGCCCAAATGGACTGGTTTTTATTGGTTCCGTGTTGACTCTAAAATTGCATCAATAAGGTCAAGATTGGGCTTCACTTCCCAACCGAGGAGATGGAATATCTGATTTTGAAGTTAATCAAAAAATCGGCTCTGACTGATGTTCTGAACTATAGACCGTTCTCAAATTGACGTAAACAAAAAAGATCTCTGTGCACTTCCGCCGAAATCTCAACCATAACCTCGGTCTGAAACTGAACGACGTGACGCGGACAATAAAAAAACCACCCGAGTGTGATTTCCAAGTGTGCAGAACACATGAGTGATGGCCTTTGGCCGGGAAAATCCCGAGACCGCAGGTCGAGGGATTTTCCGGGCCAAAGGCCATCACGAGTGTGTTCTGCACACTTGGAAATTACACGAGGGTGGTTTTTTATTTATCATATACCCGAAAACGCCTTGTTTTTTCCATAATAAACACAAGAAATGACCTAAAATACTCAACTGATGACACATTCTGTATCACCGCCCGTCCAAAACTTTGTGTTACTGCGCGAATGTTGACGGAGTGAGGCGCCGCGGTGAGACGGTTCGTTCAGAAAGTGAGCCAAGATGTAGATCCCCAAAGTGCTGTTAGTAAACCATCTTTGTTTTGGGGATTCGATACCTTTAGTCTTGATATCTTCTCGCCAGAGCCCTGTGGGCCTAACAGCCAGGAAGAATCATCTAGGCCTACACCGTAGCCCAACATGATCAAATCGTACGGCGAAATTTTGGCAATTTTGAACCAATCACACCACGTCTTGCGTGGTGTTGCGGCATGAGCGAAATGCCTTCATCACGTCAGCGACATGACGTCACGACGTCGAACGTCGTTGGATGTTTTTCGACTCTGTTGGTCATGACTACCACTGAGAGTACGCTGTACATTACACGTTTCCAGGGACTGCTGTTCGAAAAGACATGTCGCGGGATGGCTTCTAAAGATTGTGATCAGTTGTAAATTATTATTCATTCAATCATGGCAGTGTTTCGGTAGTGTATCCGCCCTAACTGGGCTGGCTGGACAGGCACATGGATAATCCCGATTGTCTGACGTCATAGGCCTACCTCGATCCACAACAGAGGAAAAAGTAGTGCGAAAGTATTTTTCGTCTAAAACAATGGAATTCTTGGGAATCTCGGATCACCCTCTCAGCAATTTCGTGTTTATTTCATATAATGAACATTGAGTTGACATTTTTTTCCTGCCAGGAACACTATCAAAATGTAAGTGATGATTCCTGTTCGTCGCACCGAGTTTGGATGTGTTTTTGTCGGTTGAAATGGCCATTTCTGCTGTTCATCGGCGCCAACAATGGAAAGTCCGGAACACACACGTGTGTTCCGGAAACATTTATCACCCTCCCGGATCGCCCGCTCAGTTGAACGGAACACCCTCTTCACAATTTCATGTATATTTTGCAAACTAGTTGACGGATTGAGATAAAAACAGCCAAAAACATTCTTTAGATGACAAGTAATGCATCAGGTTTGTCCTGCTCAAACCGGACAGTTCTTTTCGGCAAAAATTGGCACTTTAAGTACGACTTGCTCGGATCTCACGGAGCCTTGGTATATGATAAAACCCCACGACAATGACTTCGAAGACATTGCGTCAGACTCGACCATTGCTGAATCATGGATGGCATCACGTCAGCCGGTTTCAGATCGAGGGTTCAGCGTCTGTCACCTCTAAGGATTCTGTCCCTGCCACCCTTTCTCTCTCTCTGAAAATTAAAGAATGACGACTTTCTATTAGAAGAAATAATCTTACCCTGGAAACCGACAACATTCCATTTGCAAATCTTGTCACTGCACGACATGGTAAGCAGACGCTCGCCTTGCAGGACCCCATCCCACGTCTGCACCGCCGAGCTGGTCCGCACCGGGATCGTCCCCTCACCGGATTCGATCTTCGTCCTCAGCTGTCCACGCGCTTTACGATTTGGGTGTCGGTCGCCGCCCTCGCCATCCTGACCGGGCTCATGCGGTGAGAAAATCCTGGCGTCGCCGCAAGGAGACGTCGAGATGTACAAATGAAACTGTACGTTATCCTTCAGCTTGAAGCCGCCGCCTTGCCTTCGCTCGAAGATCGACTTCTGTGCGTCCTCAAGTTTCACCGTGTGAAGTTTGAGTTGGGTGTACAAGAACCTCAGCAAGGACCTCCGCGCGACGATCTCCGCGTGACAATCGTTGAGCGCCAAACCCTGGTCGCTGATGTATTCCCCGTTGATACATTTTGTCCCCGTTGCGAGACTGATGACCTGGACGTCGTTCAACTCTGTGCCGGTCGACATGACGAACCCAGCGAGAACTTTACGCCTGGCGGTCGATTCGGTGAAGTTATTCGTCAGCTCGGAGAACCGGTCCAGCACGACCTTCGCGACGTGATCAGCGAGCGACTGGGGCAACTTCTGGGATGAATCGCTTGCCATCGGTTGTAAGGCTGCAAAGATTAAGAAAATAGAGAAATTATAAGACTCATTTGACTCTGAGCAACAGGTTTTAGGAAACAGTTGCATGATTCCTCCAAGAATACTGTTGAGAAGGGGTGAGCATGCCATCTTTAACGGGTTAAAATTTGAAATGCAAACATTGATAAACTTAAACATAGCAGAATAAAATACGGATCTCCACAAAGATGGCAAAAGATGCTGTGTCATATTACGAATTAATCTAAACTCTCTCATTTATCATTTTTATTAAGATAATCTCAAACGTGTGATGGATGAGTTAGCTGGCATTAACTTGCATGCAGAGAATTTGGAAACGAGACGCAGGTCTTTATGCCAGATACACCAAAATCCCACTTGGGGTTTGGGCAAGTGTCCTTATAGAAGGAATTAACCCTTTATAGTTTTACTCTTTGAAGAGGAACAGTCGGTCGCCAGTCGGTACCCAATTCTTTCCATTCATGGAATGAGGGTGAAAACTTCAGAGGAAAATTTGCCAACCGCCAACATGGTCATGTTGTAATCACCACCGGCAAGGGAAAAAATTTAACCCAATAGAGCCAGCACCTATTTTTTTTGCACTTTCCATCTGTACCTTTCACCGCCATGAAATGCCACTACATAGCTGAATAGAGAACAGTGTAATGAGTCAAGGCGGTTTATGGCGGTCTCAGTGTCTGGAGACATGGTGAATTGTGGCGGTGCCAACAGTAATTGGTGATTTTAATTTCTACATTAGGGGTGATGGGGATTTTTGTCAAAAAGTGGGCGTGGTCTTCTAGGCGGCTCACGGCAGGGCGGTTCAGGGCGGCATGGGCTCTATTGGGTTAAAGTAACACTGTCCGGTTCATGGTCCATAACACCGGCTGGTTTGGGACGTAACACTGGCCAGTTCACCACACCACACAGGCGGCGACTATGCCAATATTCATGGCGAAATAGACATGTTATTTCCTTAAGTTCATTAGCGTTAATTGCAATCAATTGCAAAACTAATTAACAGGATAAAACATGAGGGAGAAAGATGCATGTGGCGACAGAAAGTCTGGTGAAGATAGAGACAAAGACCTCCTGCAAATCTTCAACAACTGAGGTAAGTTTACATGAGATCAGTTGAAAAAGTGAAAAGGTTAGGAGAGGGTAGAGGTTATTGAAAATTGAAGCCAGAACAACTGAATTAGCACCTGGGTCATTCCTACGACTGTAGTCAACGCTCCTCCGTCCTGGACCTACAAATACTGAAGCCAGAAAGGGGAAGCATTAGAAGCAGGGGTTTTAACTTAACACAATGAATCTAGGAAACAAGAGGCCTGTAGGACATGGGCTCAGCTGTTTCCATTCACAACCACATACAGTCAGTGAAAAAAGAGGCCCATGGGCCCAGCTGTCTTCTCCATTCACAACCACATGCAGTCAGTGAAACAAGAGGCCCATAGGACATGGACTCAGCTGCCACTTTGAAGTCAGGGAAACAAGAGGCCCAAAGGACATGGGCTCAGTTGTCTTCATTCACAACCACATGCAGTCAGTGAAACAAGAGGCCCATATGCCATGGGCTCAGCTGTCTTCTCCATTCACAACCACATGCAGTCAGTGAAACAAGAGGCCCATATGCCATGGGCTCAGCTGTCTTCTCCATTCACAACCACACTGCAGTCAATGAACAAGAGGCCCACAGGCCATGGGCTCAGCTGTCTTCATTCAAAACCAATGCTGCAGTCACAGGGGTTTAGTTAGAGGGAGTTTGGAAGTCACGGAAGTCAAAATACTTCTGATTTTAGGTTCCAGGAAGTCAAGTACTTCCAAAGAATTTTAAACTTCCAATGTATTTAAGCTTATGAAGTACATTTAGACTTCCAAGAAAAGCCCCAATACCTCCTGGTTTTGGGTTTAAGGCAGTCATGAATTCTCATCTAAAAATGTTAACTAAACCCCTGAGTCAATAAAACAAGAAGTCCATAGGACATGGGCTCAGCTGCCTTCTGCACTCACAACCACACTGCAGTCAATGAAAAAGAGGCCCACAGGACATGGGCTCAGCTGTCACCATTCACAACCACATGCAGTCAGTGAAACAAGAGGCCCATATGCCATGGGCTCAGCTGTCTTCTCCATTCACAACCACACTGCAGTCAATGAAAAAGAGGCCCACAGGACATGGGCTCAGCTGTCACCATTCACAACCACATGCAGTCAGTGAAACAAGAGGCCCATATGCCATGGGCTCAGCTGTCTTCTCCATTCACAACCACACTGCAGTCAATGAACAAGAGGCCCACAGGCCATGGGCTCAGCTGTCTCCATTCACAACAACATTGCAGACGATGAACAAGAGGCCCGGTATGCCAGTGGCTCAGCTGAATGTTCCATTCACATGCACAACATATGATGAAAACACTGGTATTCCAGCATGGCTGTAGACCCATCAATAGTCCAGTTTTATGGTCAGAATGATCTCGACACGCCGCACTTTGAAACATTCAGATATTGGTTCTTCTGCTTGGATACATGACTGACCAAAAATCATATAATTTCTTCAATGACCTGTACATCGCCAACACCAAACATTACACCAAATTCGCCAAAATCTAATGGTCTGAATATACTGTTTCCATGGCAACCATCACATTTGATTGAGCATGCAAATTATAGACCTGCTTACAAGTGACTGTGGCCAATCATATTTCATTGATATTGAATTTTCCCAGGGCTGGCGATGTAAGTTGACGCGTCTCATGTGAGCCGATAATTCTAAAGATTTTCTGAACAGATAGAAAGAGTTTCCACTCCAAGAAGATTGAGATGACAGCTACGATATCGTTTGAGAGTCGAGCTGGCTATTTTGTATTCTATCCTCGCAATTTGATCAGGAATTGGTTAACTTGGTTTTCAACACGTGTAAGCTGAGCGGATGATGTCATGTCTAAGGAAGAGGGAAAATACAAATTGCCCTTCGCTGGGTTTCAAAGCGAAAAATCTTGGAATGGCAACTGTAACTCACACAGTATTGTCCACATCTTGTAACGCTGTATTTGACATTCAGCACTCAACTCAGTACAATTCACTACGACAGACTGGAATTCGAGGCCATGAAGTCATGACATCAAGTAGGCCTATACTTAAATGCACAGGCGTTGCATTCGTACATCAAAATCGCAGATTTGTAATGTCACAGACCTCGCTTTGCCACTGGGATCCAGCTCCTCCAACATTTTCACCAAAAGTGTCAGTGTCGGGACTTCGATTCAAAGATATCAACAGCCTGGTGTGTGGTCAGCAATGCCGACCATCACCAACAGAAGCTGGACCGTGGCAAAGCCAGACCTCTGTGACCTCACAACTCCAATTTTAGTGTATATGCACTACATGGCGCTAATTCTGTGTATCTTCGCAGAGTTCTGGTCATGATAGGTGATCACAGAAAGAGGACAGGGATAGTCCCACCCACAACTTATAAAACACGACCAAATCTTATGAGATTGTGGAAACTCCACCCCCAGTTTGAGAAATTCAAGGGCAGCGTCAACCTCAAGAACAAGAACATTTTGTTCTCCAAGTACGCTGCATCCCTGGATATTTCCTCGTACGATGATGAATTTAGTAGGCTACTGTGTCTGTCCTCCCAAACAAACCGATGTAAAAGTCCGTGTCTGATTTCCAAAGATAAGCAAGAGAAGTTGCTTTTGTCAAATTCTAGGCACACTCCGTCTAATCCTGTATTCCTGTTCAATCTCCTCTCAGACAATTTCCTTTTCAAATATTCACCCTGTCAACAAGGCCATTTGGAAACCACACATCACTGGTGATGACTCCGCAGAACAAGTTACATGTTGGTTGCCAGTACATGTATTCAACGGAATGGGCATTTGGTAAGTGGCACTTCGGGCGACCATGATCAAACTGTGAATTCTTGACAAGAGGAGATGGCTATGGCTATGAGCCACCTCTTCCAGGGGCGGATCCACGATTTCGGAAAGACGGGGCGCACTGTGCTAGAAACATTGAAATCTGAGGTGAATTTTAATGATTTGCTCCAAATTTCAGAATCTCATGGTCAATTTTACAGATTTGTTGGCAGGGGGTGCGCCCCCTGGATCTGCGCCTGTCTTCTGTCGGGAGATCATGACGTTACGTTGCCAGCACCAGACCATGTTCATTTGAAGACGGACTTTGATTGGGCACTATTAGTATACTCATTTGTGGACCGCAACATCATAACGTTGAAATCAAGGCTCAGAGGTGCACATGCATTGCAGCCTTCGAGAGTGGCAACAACTAGTTGATGGCAAGACTCCGTCAATGGACTCTATACTGATTCAAATGAAATCCTTTGCTGCATTTGCAGCTAGCTACCTGTTGATCATGTCGCACAACTACTCAGACCTGACCATTCCACAAACACTGATCAGTGCCATTAAGAACAACAACCTCTGATCTTTCCAATACCTGCTGATGGTGTGGTGCCCAAGAAAAATCTCTTTCCAATGCTTGCCGTTGATGGGGAACCCAAGAAAAACGCTCATACCTGACACCTTCAGAAGGACTGATAATACCTGCTGCGGGGAAGTATTTCATAATGCCGCCGACCACCTCCAGGTTTATCAACTTTCCGTACTCACATCAAAGACTCAGACAGATTCCCCTCTAAGTGATAAATGGACAGGATAAATTCTAATGCCGACCTTTAGAGAAGTCATTTACCGCGACCTCAGGGGTATTCGACGATGGAGCAATCTTCTTTAAGTGAAGAACACAAAGCTTCACCGAGACCAATCGATCGATTTTAGAAGGAGGCCAACTGAGCGAAGAAAATTGACTTTTTTGAGTTGCTTTGAGGCACTGCTCCCGTCCACGAGAGGTTTTGCGAAGGCCTGGCCAATGAGTCGACGCAAACGACATGCCTGCATTTTTCTGTGGCTGAATTGATAGAGATAGATGCAGGGTTCTGCCCAAGACTGAACGAGTGCTGGTCGGAACGAGGGGGGGGGGTTCCGGCGGCCCTCCCCCAGAAAAATTTGAAATCTAGACTTGCTGACACCTGTGAGTTGAAATAATGAGCTCATTTGGCGTCAAAATGACCCCGTTGGCGTCAAAATGACTCCGATCCATTCTTTTGCAACTTAGGCAGTCCGCTGTTGTCATTGTTGTTATTGGTCAGAACTGTGTCAGGAAGCCCTGCCGGGAAGCACGTTTGGAGAATGAGAACAGAAAGGAAATTTGGAAGTGTGCGTGGCGGGCATCTCACGTGGCGCACTTCGTTAGTTCCGATGGTTGGAAAATACTCTTTTTAGATCGAGTTCCAGTCGGCATTTCTGTGTCCTGGACGGGGCTGTCCCGCGCTGACCAGCAGCGGCAGAACCCTGTAGATGTCGGGTCGACCTTGCAACGGCACAAAACAGGTGACGACTGATTTTTCTCCCGACAACTTTGCGTCTGAACCCACGACGTAAAGATAGCGAACTAGCAGGACAATTCTCAGGCGGAGAGGCACCTTCAGACATGTCAGAAATGAGAAATCCGTTCCAGTCTAGCAGGATCTTGACAATATACACACGTTATTATCGTGTGTTATCTGATCTGGACCTTTGCTCTTCACAGCCAGCCTCCGCATCCCATTCACATAAGAAAGAAGCATTCTCAATAAAGACTTACAGTTGACACCGCATGAAAGCAACTCATACGGAGTCTGTCAGTGTAGCAAATAATATACAATGAACGCAACATATGACATTGTAGGATGCTTGCTTCCACTCTTATAGTCACCCATCATATCTTGGTGGCAGTCGAAGACAGGGCTAGCCTTTTGGTGACAATACACTCGTAAGGAGAATGATAGTAATCCTATGGAAGTTGGCAGTGACATAGTAGTCATGTACTGGATACTGACAGCCAGAGATATTGCCCCATTATCCATGCTTTCAGGAAGTTGTTTGGTCACTGGTCTCGGCGTAAATTGTTAGCAAACCAGCAACGCACATGAGAAAACTCATGTGGAGTGGCATATTTCCACTAAAGGCACGTTCCAACTGAATTTGGTTTGTGATTTGCTGCACAGTTCTCAAAGCGAAGGGTCTTGTCGGTGCCCATCAGTTCCTAAGACAAAGGAAGCACAAATTCAGTGGCTGTGGAAACCATATTTGGTGTGAACGAGGCAAGAGGTATCGGCGATAGATTCGTAGTAGCTATCCCATCGTATCTCACAATTTCTTCATCACTTGTGACAATGAGCGACAGATTGTTGGGATTTGTGCTGCAGTAGCAATTCCCACAGCCAATAACTAGAAATAGTGTCTCGAAGTACTACAAACCCAGAGAGTGCGAGATTTCACTCTCAGGGAATCACTTTTCATGATACTATTACAAATACCAACCTGAAGAAGGTCATAATGCTACGCATGACAATGTTGTCTTTTTGAGATATATGAGATGGTTGAGGTCTTGGGGGACTTGAAAGTGTCAACTGAAGACCGAACAAGTTTCGAGTTAGTATGACCTTCAGAAGACAAATCAGTTCCTTCGTTCATGAGGCAGCTTTGAGGAGCCTTCATAACTGAGTGGTTATCACGTCCGCTTAGCAAGCGGCAGGTTCGGGGACCGGGTTGGGATAAATCATCCCTGGCGCTTCACGCCCGTCGCATGGGACAGTAAGCCATGGTGTCACTACCTTGTGCCTTTGCAAGGGCCCCATCCAAGTGAGGAACTTGAGCAGCTTGAGATGGCCTCTTCCGTACTTACCAGGGCCAAGAACACTCGCTTTTGGCCCTGATGGAAAATCAAATATGAGGCAGGGGGACCGTAGTTTGGGTCTTCATGAATTATGGACACCTGATGATAGCAGCTCTTTGCTGCAGGATGCAGGGGGGAGGTTGCGAAGGATGTTGGTGCAGAGCCGACCCACAACAGCAGCAACAGGACACTGAATTCCATTTCCTGACAGCATACAATTTATCACTAGTCTTTCACTTCTGAAACTTTTCTACCATGAATTAGCAACATAAGATTGATAGCATCTGGGAATCGAATGCTTCACCCGCGTGTTAAAACCGCATCACGGTTTTAACAGCCAAACCTTCCTGCCAAGCGACCACCAATCACAACCTCACCTCGCATTCGCCTCGCAACCGGTTGAAACTTAATGGTCCCATTATGAACTCGAGTCTCTTAGGGCCACGTCATTAGTGGGGGAACCAGCGATAATCGCTAGACCTATATCTTATTCATCGAAGCTACTTCACTCTCGAGATTTCAACAGCCGACATAATCCCCATTTCGGCAATGGGGTGCAATTATACGAAAACATATACGGGTACCTTGAACATTAATGGAGTGGTTTTAAGGTTGTAAAGTTTTATCTAAACGCAAATTTGGAATTTGAATTCAAATAACGAACATAATGGAGATGATATTGATTTTTTGATGAGAAATGATGCATAAGAGGAAAGGGTAATATGATGTAGAAAGCGATGGAGATTTCAGGGGCTGGTCCGATTCTGGAGCTATTACCACCTCATTCAAAATAGGTGAATAATCAAAAGGAAAAGTAAGTTAGGTGAATAGGTGAATAATCAAAAGGAAAAGTAAGTTAGGTGAATAGGTGAATAATCAAAAGGAAAAGTAAGTTAGGTGAATAGGTGAATAATCAAAAGGAAAAGTAAGTTAGGTGAATAGGTGAATAATCAAAAGGAAAAGTAAGTTTCTCAAAGCTGGGGCTGTCAAGAGTGGGGGAGCAGAAACATGAGTGATTGTCACTTCTGAGGTTCAGGGTTCAATTTCAACTGCTGTTCAAACCCGATCATCATGCGACTGAGAAGGTACAGTACTTTGCCCAATTGACTACCTTCTGTACCGTGTACATGTACCATGAGCCACGTCATCCGTGTACCCTCCTCATATTTACGAGGCAAGTTACGCGATTTTGGCGAGTTACGCGAAACCAAAGCCGTGAGTTACGCGTAAGTTATGGGTAACTTACGAGTAACTTACGCGAAGCCGTAGGGATGTCAGTTGTGACCTGTACTGTAAGTCAGTTTGCACCGTACTGTAACTCTTCAATAGTGCAGGTTTTCTCCATGCACTCTAATTGTCCAATGGTATCTGCAGTGCTCGTTGACCAGTAAACTCAATGATAATATGAAACCTTCCTGCTGAACGCAGCCTCATGATATTGCTTCACATTATTACCCCCGCCTCTCCACGAACCATTCTGGGGAACTCAACGTGAAGCTCATTCAGCGCATCGCATGAGCCTTCATACATTTGTCATACTAGATGAGAGGACAGATACACATAGCCAAGGACATCATTCCATTACCAGAGGTTTAGATAATTTTTCTAAGCCAGGAGTACTTTACTCATCTTGTATTCAGTGAGTGCGTACTCTCCTGGCCCCTGTAAAGTGGCGTATTTTATGCATCTAAAGCGCTACCAGAGCAGGGTACGCCATAACTGTGTAGTGACACCTCACCAAAGTTGTACAAATGTATAGTGAGACCTGGAAAGATTCTGACGTCACAGCCGCATTGCAAATGAGACACACACAGCCAAGGACATCATACCATTACACACGGATGTTGTACGTTACAATACTGGTGTGAACTGGATATGAGATCCTCCAAATGTACGAATTATTAAATCAACAATACACATGACACAGAAAGAGATGCAACTAGAATTGATCCAGATGACAACGAGTTATCGATCAAAGCGTCAAGTGCCATAATGGAAACATTAACCCAGGATTAGTAATATAGAATTCTTCACTAATTACTCCTGACGATTGAGATCGTGATGAACGACAGCAGGAAAAGTGACGGTTGAATTGCTCGGCCCTAGAGAGGTGATGTCCTTTAGGGCTAATCTACGGTTCGGGATGGTAATATATCATATTATAAACCTTGTAAGCCAGAATTTGTGCATCAACGTTCTCCTTGGTGTATTTCGGTCACGACTGATGATGGTTTATCTTGCTGAGCTGCTGACATCATGATATGAACTGCGAGAGTGGGTCGGTATACTTGAGTGCTCTAAGGAGACTGGGGTAGATGCCGTGACATGACTGCAGTTGCGTCTCACCTACGACGGTCGCATCAGTCGCCGATCCAATAGATGACGAATCACAAGAGTTGAGCATGTGAAGCTTCCACTGCACGAGGAATCAAAGATCCTCCCGCAGTCGACCCGAGTTCGATTCCAAGCGTGCATATGCCACCTGTTCCATGATGAGTGCACACATTTTTACTCTCGTGACCTGACCATGATTTCTTCACTTGATGCAGACTGTTCTGTTGTGGTACAGGAGTAGATCAGAGATGACACTGAATGTAGATCAAAACCCCGGAAGTCGGCCGAAGGCCAACCAGGCAAGGCAGGAGGCCGAGCGGAGTGGGGGGGAGCATGAGGGGGGGCCCCTCGCGTGAGAGAATTTTTTGAATTTGGAGCAATGTAGATGCGATTTCCCAGCATTTCAGCCAAATAATCCTAGGCTACGACGTCGCCCGATTCCACGAACCAGAGCAGAGAGTCAAGAGGAGATTCAGAACTCGGGCCGAAACTAGACTGGTTCTTTGTTTCAGCATATTTACGTCTTGGTGGATGCCAGTACGACTGATGATAGAATGGTACCACGATCCTCCGCCAGATGGATATCCATCTAGCGGAGGTGCGACTGATGCCCAGCGGAGCACCAAGTCACACCCCTCCGCCCTTCAATTTTTATTACGGATTTGCATGAATCTCAAGACACAATATTTCGCCTCTCAAACCACAGAAATCCGCATCTAGTCATGTCTAGTAGATGGTGCGACCTGACATCAGAATTCAGCAGTGATACTGCGACTGTCCGCTGCGACTGTCCGCAGTTATCTACGGCTGAGTTGCCCATAAAGAGCCAACTTGCACCAAACAAGTCTCACGTAGAAGACCGCCTTACATATATACATCCGATACTGACAGAGCATATATGACAGCCGATACTGACTGGGTTATGTACCTCACGTAGAGACTTCAAACCAACAACCAGACACTGGGATGTGACCTGACACCTCAAGGGAGACACTCCAGTCGCATTCGCCACCAAGATCACCCAAAAAATCAGCCTCTACTGATTAGAACTTGAGTGACAAAACCCTAGGGTCATACGGAGACTGCTGAAGGAATTAGAGTGCAATTACTCGGTGGTAAATATCCTGCTTGTTTTCCTAAGGGGAGGTGAACGACCAGTTGAACGTGTTGAGACCGCGTTATTAGTCCACGACATTCGTATAATTGGACCAATCGGTTCCGTTACCGGGTTCAGGGTGAACCAAGGGTTTCTTGGTGAATTGATGGTGTAGCCGCCAGGAAGTCCGTGTTCCAATTCGAGACTGGCAGACACATACTTAACATTAACTTTGTGTTATATCATGCTTAAAGATGCAAACCCGAAGAATTTCGGGCCCAACCACCGAGGATATGCATACCCAGGGGAAGAGGTCTATTTCCAACAATTTTAACACTTGGGGAGGGGGGGTGTAGGAGGGGTGGAAAACAGCAGACAACTGCAGCCTGACTACCACCATCATGCCTCACTAGGGAGTTCTGCAACCGGACTACCAAGATCATGCCTCACTAGAAATTCTGCAGCCCAACTCTTCCACGATCATGCCTCACTAGGACTTCTGCAACCAGCCTCTGCCACGATCATGCCTCCCTAGGACTTCTGCAGCCAGCCTCTACCACGATCATGCCTCACTGGGACTTCTGCAGCCGGACTCTACCACGATCATGCCTCACTAGGACTTCTGCAGCTGGATTCTACCACGATCATGCCTCACGAGGACGTCAGTCTTTTGTTTTTTAAGGCCAGGCACCTGCATGTTGCACAGTCAAGTACCAACGCAGACCGAAATGTACATGAAGGCCTACTGCCAACAGGCCCTTGACTTTTGATTCTCAGATTGTGAGGAAAAAGATGCATTGCCATTCTATCAAGTAAAACTCACGTTAATCCCAACATCAATGTTGTTGTTGTTCCTCATATTTCTCAAAAACAGACACCTGGCCTCGTCTAGTTCCCAGGGTAAAGATCTCATCATATGTTCAACAAACCTGGCTCCAGACACTAACAACTGCCGAGGATTGATCCTTCAAAGCCATTTTGACGTTTCACTATCATCATGTCAATACCAGTCGTTTTTTCTTGGCGCAAATTGCACTTGCCGTGTTGCCATGGTAAAATATCGTCGGCAGTGACGGACAGGCGCCACTCTGAACTGATTGGCAGGTCGTGATTTGTTAAAAATTGAGACGCCAATGATGATGATCGATATTACGGAGTGGCCTGTCAGAAAATTGGGTGATTTCTTTTGATGATTATGACAGCATCAATCGCTTCTTCTGTAGGACGTAGGAAGGAGTGACAATCTTGAAGTATCAGCGGAATCCCAGTTGCCTGTAACATGCGTCTCCAACTTCTTCTGGCCATGTATCCATCTGGCAGCACACACATAAATCCATGTCTGCCATGTCTGTGAGCTGCAGACATAGGAGCAGATGAGGAACTGTACGTTGCACAATTGACTTACCTTTATCCGCATACCTTCCGCGTACGCCACACGGAAGATGGTACGGGTCACGCATCTCTTCTGCATCACGGGCGAATGACGTTACGTCTTCACTGCATGCCTTCCATGACGGCACGCGACGTCGGCAGAAGATACGAGGACGGCGCGCATGACGCTGCATGTGGTACGCGGATGTGCGTGGCACGGAAGGGAGGTCAAGTGTGCAACGTCTGTAGCACACAGGTTTTAGCTCATATGTGCACTACCAGGTTTGAGATGGATGGACTTGGTCTAGTTCCATGTCCCCTGGAAGCCTGTTTCTTCTTGATTCTTGCACAATTCACTTCAAAACTTCACTGAATCACGCGTGACAAAAGAAAACAGTGACTAATTTTAAAAACTTTCAATCCTGCACACGTCACGCAACAATCACGCCAAAAAGGAAAAAATTTCAGCTGGACTAATTCAAAATTCACACAGCCAATCATGAGTCTTAACACACCCAGCCACTAAACACGGAAAAATCTAATTCCCATCTCGGCAATCGAATATGAAATGGTCCATGGACCATGTGCTCACCTGGGTGAACGTACCAGAAAAACAAATGACAAATGTTAAATCAAAATGTTCCAGCGTCATGTATCCTCATTAGATGTACCTGATAAAAATTTGGAGACAATCCAGTTACAGTTCAGGAGTTACTGGACTTAGAACTTTGGTTTTGGCCACCTGCTGGCCAAGCGGAGAATCGAATCGGACCGAAAAGTGGTGTCATAGGTCACCTAACATAGGGGTGTATATGTAC
>NMRB01001572.1:127470-139571 GCA_002633025.1 Notospermus geniculatus | reverse complement strand
AAAATCTGATGAATGCCATCAATAGGTAACTTCCCAAAGCTACTTCTGTCACAGTATCAGCTAATAGAATGATAAATTGATGAAGTTATACTAATTCTAGCAAACCACGACTTGGGGTTTCAAAAGTGACCCCTTCGTTCAGGTGTCTTCAAGCCCCCACCACCACCAGGTTCTTTGATAAACTTAGGAAATTTCTTCTGCCTGAGGTCTCTGAGAAGTGTATCTTGAATATTATAGATCATTGGATTAGGCAGTATACATCTTCTCGCAATGCTGGCCATGTTTCCACTCAGGGGCTAGAATTGTACCGGGGCTAGAATTGTACCACTTTACCCTACACAGCCTGGCATAAAGAGTGCAGCATGAGATTCTTCATTATGACACTAGACCGCCCGGCCCCCACTTAGTGATCCCCTACCCCAGTTGATAATTCGTGCCCTCTCCAATGAGATTTTCTTGTCTGTGCTACCAGGTTCCAATTTTTGTGTGCTACACATCTAGGTGTTGCTATAAATTTCCTTCAGATTTCTTTCACTATTTTTACTCCATTTGGCCCACAGCTAAATTAGCAATAGGCTAATGATAATGCAGGTAGTAACGACATGATTTAACAGTTTGACTCAAACTAACAGTTCCCAGACCAAGGATCCCGCAGTAAATTGCCTTACGTTCGCCAGCTCCCCACTTCAGCCTCACAACTCATAGTAATAGCAGCATCTCCTCTTTTTATTCATATTTATCAAACTTGCCAGACAATCTTTCTCAATTCCATTAGTTCATTAAACACCAAGGACCAGTTTTTGCCCGTTCTCCCCGCCTAGGAACTCCCTAACTGCTACTAAATCACAAGAACTATGTAATTAGTGCACGAATAAATCCAGCGCTTGAAGTGCAGTGATAAAATTCGCTGATAAATCTACCAGGACGACGCGTCACGATTCTTCCATCCATTTATCTATCGTACCTAAAAGAAACGCGATTCATGCCGGGAATGTCGAAACCACAAAATGTTTCCAATCAGGCTTAAAAGCCCTCTAGTTTATTCTACTCAAACTTGTCCCCTTTCTGTGCGAAGCAAAAAGTGACCCAATCAACTTATGTACAGCACAGTACACAAACTTAGAGATTACTTGAGGATTAATATGTGCTTGATTAAATTTGCCTCCTCATCCAGATCCCAGTCACATACAGAACGTGATCCTACCAAGCTGCTGCTCTAACGATAATATACGACATTATAAATCCGCGCGCATAAAAAAACGCCGTAAACGGCATAAAAGAACTCTGTGTCCTCTTATCATGCCGTGCACAGATTCACTCCTCCATTTCCTAGAGAGCTACAAATTGTTGCCGAGATGATAGATACGTGCATGATAAGTAAAACACTTTGGTGAATATGGTTCTTATTCATATGCGATGAGTAAACACTTGAAGATCGTTATCACAACAAGGACATTGATCTGCTGGACATGTATAACTACCACACAACTTCTGCTGCCGTGGCGGTACACTCGTCTCCAGTATTTAGTTGATCCTAGTTATAGACAAATCCCAAATTGACGTTAACGAGAAAGATCTGCGCACTTCCACCGAAATCGCAAACACAACCTCGTTCTGAAACTGAATGACGTGACGCAGAGAACCCCACGATAGTGACTTTGACGACGTTGCATCAGAGTCGACTATTGCTGAATCATGGATTGCGTCATGTCAGCTGGTTTCAGATCGAGTTTCAGTCAGCGAGGTGGAAAGGCCCATTTTCACTACAGCACTGTCCTCTGCATTTTGCAGTGAGCAGTGCAGTCTTCCTAGGGTTTTTGGAGACCTTCGATAGTCTAGCAAAATATGCAGCATGTGGATTATCCCACTACAAAAACCGCACCACTCACCGCACCACTCACCGCAAGTGGCGACGGTAAACTTGTAGTGAAAACCTGACCTAAGAGCAAACCACTACAGAGAACCCAGCCAGATGATTTTGTTATCTACACTAAACAGATTACGGAATGATTGGATACGAATTCTGAGGAGTGAGAGTTATTTTCGACAGATGACTTGATCTTACACGGATTGAACGTCCATGATGGACTGCAATTTTAACGGAAGGTGCAAATTAACCTTAGGCCATTTTTTGTAATTACTTGGTTTACGGGACCGCCGACGTTGAAACTGCTGAATTCAGAAGAAAAAAAATAATTGAATTTCGTTTTTTTTCTCTCCGCTGGAAAAAATAAAACTTTCCTGCCGATGTTGTGTTTCAACTTCTTGATGTCAAAAAAATAAAATTGCACCCCTCCGACTTAAGATTTCCTACCAAATTTCCCATTAAACAATTAATTAAAAAAACGGCCTTGTTCAGAAAGAATTTTCAGCTGAATAACGTGCGGGACTTTGGAATAGACCAAGTCGCATATTTTCCAGTCGCTGAGCAAGTGGACAGATCTGGAGGAAGACATGCGGTGAGGGTGAAGAAAGATGGAGGTACTTACAAGGTGCGTTGGGGAAATCCATGTCGTAGAGCGTCGACAGTGCCAACTGAGCAGCACGCGCCTTGGCCAGTTTTTTATTGCGGCCCGATCCCTGGAACGACTGACTGTCCACCTGGACCGACATGACGAAATTCTTCGAATGGCTCTCACCAGTTTCGGAGACGAATTCGTACTTGAGGCCTGGTTTCATCTCATTCAACAGCATGACTGGATTTTTATCCATGACTTGCTGGAGCTGTGCCTTGCTGCTCTGTTGGCTGTTGCCGTTCTGCTGCATCCCGCCTTCTTCCATCGGATCAAACTTCATCATGATCTGCTCGGCGAGCGGGTCGGTATCCAACGTGAAGTCGCCGTTCAGAACATCACGGCCCATCGCCAGATGAGCCTCAGAGGCATTACGGAACTGAACGAACGACACCAACGCTTTCTCTGCCGCTGCCTGTTTCGCCTTCTTTTTATTTGGACCCTGCCCTTCGTACATCTGTCCATTGACTTCCACCGCCATCGTGAACGTCGGCGCATGCACTGGCCCCGATTGGGACTGCAATTTGAAATTCAGCCCCGGTTTTATCTCATTCAGTTGCATCAGTGCATTCTTAGGCAACCTCGGCCCAGGAACTTTCTTGCGCTTTTTGCGACGTGGTGATTTCCTCTGGGAATCATCGTCACCTTCATCATCATCGCCCATGGCTGTGTCATCCTCGGGCTCGTCTTCGGCCTTGCGTTTTACGCCGACCATGACAACGTCTCCATCAGGGTCAAGCATCGTCGCACCGGCAGTCGATTTTTCCTCTGAAATGAGCAGAAGCAAAACAAACCATGAGTCAAGAGCTACCAACTGTTCCGTATCAGACATCTGGGGCCAAGATGCCGCTCCAAATGCAGTTTTCTCATGCAAGGTGGCTCTCAATGGGAAATTCACGGTAGGCCTAGTTGGTTTCATGCCGACTCAAGCAGAGACCAATGACACAAACAACTGCCCAAGTTTTCTATGGACAATTGCCCTTAGAAAGTCAACGCACGGGAAAACTCATGTGCAGAGGCCCTTAGAAAGCCAACTTGCATGAGAAAACTCATGTGCAGAGGCCCTTAGAAAGCCAACTTGCACGGGAGCCTGATAGCCTAGTGGTTATCACGTCCGCTTAGCAAGCGGNGTTTTCAAATGTTGATTTTAAATCGCAGCTTGCCGCTGGTGTAACGTTTATTGAACGTACTCGATGGGAGTGCCTCTCCGTCACTCGAGAACCAAGAGACCCTCGACGCGGTATGCAAGGAAACATCATAAGTATCGTGATCATGAATAATAGAAGGAACTCGGAGGTAATTGCCTTGTTTTCTGTGGAGAATTGGTCGATGTAGAGTTGTTTATGTTTTAACATCATCGCAAATGTTCTACCCGACAATGGTGAAAGGCAGTACCTCAACTTATGATCGGAGGGACATGGCTGAAGTAATACCTCTGTCCTACACTTCCAAGTTCACTGTAGCCTAGAGAACCTCATGAAGAACGTCTACTGAGGTGTCCATCAGCCCGTGTCTCACTGTCCACAAAGCAAAGAGAGGCAAGTCAAATGTGTGGGCTAGTAAATTTGCAGGACAGTTGGAGTATAAAGACACAGAATGATACACAGAAAGAGATGCCTTCCTTGGGGGGGGGGCATTATCTAACAAGTAGTTATTGTGGACTGATGGACTGTCCACACCGTCAGGTCCAAAGTGCGTGGCTGAGTAATAAGAGTACAGAACCTGTTGCTTGGAGTATTGTATTGTTTTTGATATTTCCGTCACGGCCGAAGCCATACGGTAGCATTATTGGCCCTGGTAAATACAGAGGAGGCCATCTCAAGCTACTCATGTTCCTCACTTGGATGGGGTCTTTTACTTGCCC
This sequence comes from Notospermus geniculatus, assembly GCA_002633025.1. Classification (NCBI taxonomy): domain Eukaryota; kingdom Metazoa; phylum Nemertea; class Pilidiophora; order Heteronemertea; family Lineidae; genus Notospermus; species Notospermus geniculatus. Next base: position 135,194 of record NMRB01001572.1, on the reverse strand, counting down.
TTGGAAAGAAACAAGGTTTACTGTCTCATGTGACGGACGTGAAGGGCCGGGAATGAAATCCCATTTGGCCCAGGCTGGATTTGAACCTGGGACCTGCCGCTTGCGCTTGGCGTGAAGACACAGAATGATAGAAAGATAAGACAAGTTTACGATCACTTATGTTGTCATGGGGATGAGAATTTGACAGAGTCGAGTTTGGTTCCACATGGAAACTACCAGTCCTCAACAGACCACTTAGCTCTCAAAGATAATGCCATGTACTAGTCAGAAAGTTTGCCACCATCGTCTTCCCATGTGGCATGCCATCAGTGATCCCACATTCTTACCACAATTGTCATCCTAGCAACAATCACCATGGTAATGTTGCCTCTCTACCAGGTAACCGGGACTAGATAATACACTTTTCTTATATTTGTCGTTCTAAAGGTCTTGACTTGCCGAAGGCGGAATGAGACATACCTTTGTGACACACTCCAAACAAGAAATACGGTACATAGAAAATTCTGACAACCTCCTGTCATCTCACCACCTTTTCTTTAAGAAAAACTCAACGAATTTCTAATTTCAATAGGAATGTTTCCTTTGATGTGTATCATGCCCACCCACCTCCCACGGGAATATGTACGGATGGGATATCATCTATTCCTTAACTTCTCAGAAACGCATATCGGCAGAATAACTTTGTGGTTCAAAGATGCCTTGAAGTCACATTAGTTTTGTCTAAGTACTTTCAGTGTACTCATTGAGATGGCCTTCTCTTGCACTGCCTTGGTCGGAACCAGCTTCCATGTCATATCAGGGCAACCAGCAGCATCTCTATCTACAGGAGTAGCATCAAAAGCAATCTCTTTCGTTGCGACACCTAGCCTCATATCAACTGATGGCAAACAGCTGCTGCAGCCAAGGAGCAGATCGGCTATTCCTGGAGGAAACAGTGCCTCTTCTTGTGCCGCCTCACGATTAGGGAGCCAGCTTCCTTGACCATTATCACGGCAAGTGAGAGAGTAGCCTTAAGCATGGCGCACACGAGCAATTTTTTGAGCGATTTTCTAGGCGACTAGCCTTGCGACTACAGGAGCGACCGAACATATTTTTAGTTTTTTTTAAGTTTTTTTTTACTCGTTTGCGACAAATGCTTCACTGGGAGATCAGTGATGTCGCGGATGACATAACTGATCGACCTCAAAGGTAATTATCGCATGCGACCTAGTAGTCGCATCGGTAGTCGCCCCCATTTTAGTCGCTCGTGTGCGCCATGCTTTATTGCGACAGACACCTAGCCTTACGTAAGCCGATGGCAAACTGCTGCTGTGGCCAAGGAGCAGGTCGGCTACTCCTGGACATCATGCCTTCTCTTGCGCTGCTCAAGACTATGGGCGGAACCACCTGGAGCAGCAGCAGGAGTAACCTCAAAATCTACCTCTTCCATCGCTACGCACAGTGTCTTCGATAGTGGATTCATGGAGGCACTTGAAACAATTTCATTTTCATTACAAGAAAATCGGAAAAGAAGGCCGTATTTTGTAACTTGTAAGAAGTAGACCATGATTCAATGAAATATTAGCACTGTCTTGATCTGCCCACTAGCATAGAGTCTACTTGTTATTGGTAGTTCACTCTCAGTCTCACCAGATGGTAGGCCTACCTGCTCTTAAATCATACCATCAATAGTTGAATCACAAGCCGGTTAATTTTCATTAAATGAAGCCATTACCAGATGTTTCAAGGTAGCAGCCACGTTTTTTTCCATCTCCTCAAACTATTAGGCCAAATTTTTCAGATAGCTAACCATGCACTTTAACATTTAAAAGTTTTTTAGTTTCTTTTCAACCTGTCTAGCATTCACTTGGATTATCTTTCAGAACTTTTCTTCCGTAACATTCCACTTAAAAAACACTTCAGACGAAGACTCACCTGTTTTAACTTCAAGTACTGATGCTTTGCTTAAACTTGCTCAAGAAGTTGCTGAAACCTTCACATCCTTTTAAAATACTGAGAGTGTGATCTCAATAATACAACCAGAAAGTTGAAAGTGTCAAAAAACCTGTAATGTTTACACACATGTACTTCAACTCATGGAGGAAATAATCTTGGCCAACAGTTCCAACAGTTCCTCTCAGGTTGATTCAGGTGTTGAGACTAAATAAACGAACTGACATCATTTGATCTACAGGCCTATGCATTGCCACCTCATCACGGCTACCAGCTTTCAGCAATTCATAACTCATAACTGGTTCACTACTTCACGTATCCACCAACCATGCCAACAAGGACAATATTTTTTTTCCCAATTACATGTATACCTTACGTCATGGTTGATTAACCCTTTCACCGCGGTAGGTGACGATCGTCGCGCCCTCTGGCGACTGCCGGAGGCGACCATTGTCGCCCTATGCAGAAGGTATGTTTACCAGGTAGTTAGCTTGGCTATTCTCAGATGGCGCCCCAATCGAAATTGCAGGAATTCCCCGGAGATTGTCGCCCTATGCAGAAGGTATGTTTAGTTAGTTTGGCTATTCACAGACGGTGTCCCAATCGAAATTAGGGGATTTCCCCGAGAACGGAGAATCGGAAACTCGGCAGTGTAGCGTACAACTTGTCTGGGAAACTCGGCAGTGAAACTGAAAGGGTTAATCCCATATCCCCATGGCCCGGGATTCGAACCCAGGACCTGCCGCTCAGTAAGCGAAGTGATAACCGTTAGGCTATCAAAGCTACCGTATTGGTATTCAGCTCCCAACCCAGTTTTCTTTTTTAGCAACTTGCTTCGGTTTTCTCCCCCAGGTGTTGATAATAAACGTCTAGAGGGAGAATACTTTTCTATCAGAGGATTTTTTTTCTTCTATCTCCAGCTCATCTTCAAAACCTAATTCAAACCATATAACAATGGCAATCAACTTGATCAAGGTAAAGTGGGAGAAACCTGATGAAGATCTGCCCTCGAGCAAGGCACTGCGCTTGATTTTTTCAACACCGTGTGCAACCGTTCTGAACCGTTACCTGGGAGATACAAACTGAGAAACAATGGAACATCGCCCTAATAAAGTTCTGTATCACCTTGGAAGATAAGACCATGGTAGGAGGGTAAACAACTTGTATTCTCCTTGCTCCCATTTGTTCTTATCTTTACCAGAATGGTACAAATTGATAACGGTACGAAAAAATTCTGCGCAATCAGCCAACTTTCCCCAAGAAAATATACGAGGACCGGAAAGCGATAAACAACTTTGCAGCCAAGTGAGTTGTATCTAAACCTCTTATCTAACCTGCTGAGAGTTCAACCTGTCAGCTCGGCCTACCAGCAACTAGGACACCAAAGGTGGACCGATAAATCAGGTGAGTTTATCAAACATATCCACAGGCAATTCAATCCTAGAGATCTAAATAATCATTACCAATAATCTTTTCATCACCCTCCATATATTCTGCCTGGGGAATTCTGTTTTCTGATTGCTGATCAGTACGAAACCAAGCGATCGAAGCCGAATTCGAAGGTCACATCCGCAGGCCACTCAATGTAATATAACACATGTATGGACCCACATGTATTTATCGCAACGCCATCTGTCGCCAAGTCTAGAACTAAGATAATCGTGCTTAAACACCGAAGTAGAAGCCCGGGTCAAGTCCGGACTTGATCTAGACCCACTAATGTCATTCTGGGTTTAAGTCCGGACTTCGTAGACACAGGCTTATCTACATGGATGCCTGCCTTTTTTTGTAGTGTAGGCAAAGTCCGGACTTTGTTTGTAGTATAGTACAATTTTTGATTGGTTAGTTAGTCATGCATTACCAACACCTGTGTGTCATGTTGGCTGCAATGACACTGGTGAGGCGAAAAAGAGATTGTCATGGTGTGCGTGGGAGGTCATGGAAGCCTCGATTAGACAAGATCTCATGTGGTATGGTGGGAAAGAAACTTCACAGCAGATAAGCTCTGCATGCTGCTGATTGAATATGAGACCTGCTACCGGAGACACGACCACTTGTCTCTCCGCTGCCAACTCTAACTGCAGTGGTGGTAAATTTTTAAGATTTTTTTGCATGCCCTCGTTATTTCTGACACAAACATTCAGTTTTATGATGCTCTTTACATTTGTCCATACATCACGATCGTGGCCCAAACAAGTGTCGATTTCTTGAAAAAACGCAAATGATATACACGAGACACCACCTGGCACCAAACTGCACTTATTAGTGAAATTTCGTGCCAGTTGCTGCAATATTTAACTGAATATGGCCTTGCACACGAAGTGATCAGGGGTGAAAATAATGTCACTTCGTGAACAATAGCAGTGATAATAGTTGAGTAAACCGATGACTTGTGACAAGCGACTGCTTTTGCCGGAGAGGTCACAAGTTCTTTAGTGCACAATGACAGCTGTCAACTTAAAGTACATATGTACAGAATGTCAGGTGTAGTTTATATGTCAGAGTGGAAATATATATATTTCCTGTTCCATTGGATGAAAATCACTAATTCATAGCCACACTAGCTGTCTTCTACCATTACTGCTTCAAACATATCAACCACAAGGTGAAGTATGTTACCATAAAAACATTGATTAGGGCAATATTTTTAAGTAGGCCCTTGGCATTTGGCTCTATGTTCTTCTTACAACTTCACTCGGAGAAGAGTAAGAGTAAGTATGTAAAGAGGTGATATATGTGGGATGATTAGCGAGACTGGTCTGGTTTCAAACCTTGTAATTGACTCCGATCAGCTGCAGGAGAACAAGGTGAAGTCGAAGTGGAACAGCACTGCGGTAAGACACGACGTGCAGCTAAATACTCCTTCGAGCTTCATGTTGGCTCCAGTCAGCCACAGGGTTTGATACCTACTTTTATCTCGTTTAGATATCCGTTGCATGCAGCATGACTTTGCTCAAACTAAATTTTTAATGTAATGAGGTACCGACAAACCTAATCCGCGACGCGGCGCTGACTATCAACCAGGTCAGAGCTGCGTCACTGAAAGTGAGGCTAACGTTGTTTTCCAATTAATTCTGAATAGCACACCCTGTTTCTACGCCAAATATAACTAAAACAGTGCACTCAATTTCAAATTCTACTTTTCTGTCATTAAGTTCAGAACTGCTAAATATCTTATTGCTTTCGAGCAAAAATCTCTGCGGGAACATGATAAATTGAATTGGCAAAGTTGACCATTTTTGGGTTAACAGCAGGCCAATGGTCGACATCATGGGTTGTCAGCGACATTTTTTTGTAACGTCAGATGACGCACAACGCCTGATGACGTTCAACAAATGCAAGGCATGCGCACTTGCGTTTTAACCTGGTTGATGATCAGCGCCTCATTTTGTGTTGCCGGTCTAGCACAATCTAACAGATTTCTCACTGAAATAAACACACATACAAAAAGCGTCTATTTACGGCGCATTACTTTAGTTTTGTACCCAGATAAGTTACCTCACCTGCAGAGACATCGCACACTAACGATGGCTTGACTTCACCAAGAGCTCTTAAGAGGACTTTTTTCAAGATGCGATCCTGGGGTTTCTTCCGGTATTATTCAAGAGCCTAATTAGTTGTAGAAACAATGAGGCCTAATTTACGTCAGGAAGAGAATCTTACAAGTTCATGGGAGGGATTATAATGAGATGGTTTACTGTCAGAAACTCAGTGGCCACTGGCAAGATTCAGCTTCACTCCAGTGTTAACTGCCGATCAAACCTCGAACCTGCAACAGGTGTGCTGAAGCAGGTCCCGGGTTCGAACCGAGCCCCATTTCATTCCCAGCTCTCCACGTCCGTCACATGGGACAGAAAGCCGTGGTGCCTTGTACCTTGTTTCTTTGCAAAGGCAAGTAAAGGACCCCATCCAAGTGAGAAACACGAGTAGCTTGAGGTGGCCTCTTCCGTATTTACCAGGGCCAATAATGCTGTGGCTTCGGCCCTAAAAGAAAAATCAAGTACAAGTACCAGTAACAAAGCCCATAGTTTCCAAGCTGAATCCCAGTTTCTCATTCATCACAGAACAGATCTCTTTTCATTAGCGTTTCATTCATCACAACCTGAGATACCAACTGATTACGAGTTTAACTTGTCGCTTAAATTCCGCCTCACGATACTTTCCGCTTTATCAACAACACCACAAAAACAATGAGCAATTAGGATCGCTTTGCTACACTTTATCATGAGTTAAGAAGTCATTTATTCGGGTACACGCTAATGAAAATATCCTGCCTGGAAATGGCAGGCTAATATTTCAAATGACGATTGTTTCTGGTAGCAGACTAGAGACAGAATCACGAAATGCTAGGAGTCAGCAGCCCAAAGTTACTTCACTGGTCGCCAAAAGTAGAAGGCAGTAGCAGTACTTACACTACAAACAAAGTCCAGACTTCTCCCACTTTGCACCAAGCACTAGTGGCAGCTGCTAATGCTTTGGTGACTCAAACTACACTGAGGACAGAAATTAAGGTTGAAGATTGTCAGGCAATAGAGTAAGTGTACTTATTGCATAAGGATAACCTTCAACAAGAAACCAATACCCTTCACATACAACACAATAGAGCCCCTCGCCCATGGCCCACGTCAATAGTGGTTAAAACTATTGAAATGAAAGTGACATCCAAGTCCTGATCAATTTCCAACACGAAAGGCTTCCATTGCTAGGACCTGGTTTCGGTAGGCTGCCCTCTGTCCTATTAATTATGATCCCATAAACCCACAGCAAATTTTTTACACCTTTCCAACAAAGGAGGTGGTCTGACAGTTCTGACAGTGGGAGAACAACAGGGTGGGGCAGAGAAACTGTCCCTCAAACAACAGCATTTCTATTGTTTCCCTATTGTTCGAGGGACAATTTCTCTGGCTTACCCTGTAATAAGTATTATATTTTGACTGAAGTATATGTTTGTGAATATGGATCCTGAACTCAACTTTTATGTGTGGTGTAGTTCAGAGAGCACTTTTGCTTACCAAGAGGGTTGAAAGTGTGTTGGCCTATTTCTTTGCACCTAGAATCCCTCTGAATTTTTGGATGACAGATTCCCGACCCCACATTAGGGAGCCTATAAACCACACAACTCAATGCTACAGATCCTCGATTCCATCAAGAATGAACCAGCACCCAACATATTAAGCTGGGATATTAACATTGATTTTCCCTCCCAGTCTCCATTAAAACATTAAAAGTTGTCTAAATTCAACTTAAAGACAAACATCCGGTGGCAGTGCGATGGAAAAAAGACACCACTAAGTTGTTTGAACATCATATTCGGCTGGGGGATGCTGTCATTTCTGACGTTGTTGACTAAAATGAACGTTGGACTTCAAGTGCCATCGATATAGTGCCACCATCCCATTTAGAGAGAAAATGCAGAGATATTGACCTGTTTACTGTTTATGAGAAGCTTTCGACGCAGGCTGACGAATAAATATTGAATTAAGATGCAAGTGTCAACAGGAGATGATATTAGCACTAGTAGTTGATCTGTCAATTTTTAATGTAACATCCCGCGACTCAATATCATGGGACACATTGGTATTCGATTTCAGAGACAGCCGAGAAATGCACACAACTTGATGACACAAATTTAGACTCCATCTTGAACGACCTAGCGCTGTTGTAAGCTAGGATATTAAACATTGATGAGTAAGTTGATCTGTCAATTTTTGATGCGCGTCCCAGGCACATCAATATCATGGGCTGCAGTGGCATTTGATTTCAAAACCTGCAGTGGTAGAGTAGTGAAGACC
>NMRB01001572.1:107350-120162 GCA_002633025.1 Notospermus geniculatus | reverse complement strand
GCTTCCCAGGAACATAAAGTCGCCAGTCTCCTTAGCCTGGGCACAAGAGGATGTAAGCAGGGAACTCAGCAGCTGCTGTAAACATAACAGATACTTGTGGACCCCACGCTTCCGACTTGCCACAACCAAGTGGAGGAAGAGAGGTGGCCAGAAACAGGGATAAATTGCAAGAACAGAAGCAGCTTAGACGAGCCGAGCCAAGACATGAAAAGACTGGCCTTGGAACATGAAACCTAATCCCTGACAAGCTGATGGGTTGGACTGACATGCCACGACTAACTGGGATTGGGTATCACTATCAGATTTTCCGACATGCAAAAATCGAGGGGAAATTTCCAAAGAGCCAATTTTTTACATTTTTTTGTGAACAACCCCCGAGGCTATCAGCCCAATGTCGACCGAGACAGAAACAAATGAAATTGCATTATTGGCGATTGCAGACAACGTCCACACATTCATTGCATGGAGGCGAGCGGCATGCTCTCCCCGGCCGAGGGGATCAATACCAAATAGAAAGATTCTGCAATGAATCAATCAGGGGGCTGAATCCATAATTTGGGTGAAGACAGACAGCCAATAACCTGCTGTGGCGAAGTGGGAGAGTGGAAGTCTCAAGGAGTTCTCCGAGATTGGGGAGTTGGAAACACTGCAGGTTTTATCGGGATAGCATTTCAGGTCTCTCTGAGCAAATAGAGTTCGTCTGAATCTGATCCAACTGGTGGTTTTGTAAGCAGGCTTTTATGACGGCGGACGTCATTTTGGGAGAGACGGCTACCTATTCATTGCTTTATACTCCCAAGGTGGGTATAAGTATATCGCAGACATCATCTCACATTGAAGTAAGAAGTTTCATGCCAAGGATGGTTCACGTTATCACCCTAGTCTCTTCTACTAGAAACTTTTTTCAGGGGAACTAATCCCCCATCACACTGAGATAGTTCTCAGTATGTTCTTGAAAATGTTGCCGAACAGGCTCAAACTGTGTGTGAACGGAGTAGACGTAGTGGCAACTTTTTACAGTCTTTTTACGGATTCATGGATGGGATCGGACAGGAAGGGTGCTCCAGAACTTCGAGGCATTATTTGGCCAACATTACACGTTCTAGCCCGTTTTACGATTTTTTAGGACGGGCAGGACGTTTTGAGAACTACTTCAGTGCGACGGTACCTTAAGGAGCAACTCATATAGCGCATCTCTTGATCATTTCAGACCAGTTGCATGTCCATAGTGGCGATTTGACCTCGAAACAAACCATTTGTGACCAGCAAAAGCAGTCTTTTGTCGCAAATGATCATCATTGGTCATCAGTTTACTGAACTATTATCATCACTCATGTACACTACTGTTGTCAACCTGCAGAGACGTACATTTGAGCAATTGTGTTGTAAGGACGTTTTAACCTGTTCCTCGGTTGCGACAAGGACCTAATTTTGGTAGAACGGGTCACATTCGACATCAAAGACATGGGTCTGACACCCCTACCACTGCGCCAACCCTATCGCCAATCTCCATCACTTAGATAGTGGAGGTAACAATTCCAATCTCACACATCAGTAAACGATTCATATCTAAATGAACCTGATTGATGAAACAAACACAAAAAGAGGTTTATAATCGGTTCAGAGGATGAAATCAAACACGTGATGCAGACTCAGCAACTTTATATGAAAATCAATAATTCTGCACAGACACTGCAATATATTGTAATATAAAACCCATTATTTCTGCAGCTTAACTTGTAACAATGGAAAAGCTATTGCTAGAATTTTCCGACGGGTTTGAATTTTTTATCAAAAGGTTTTCATGCGTTCGTTTTTCACTGAATTTGGCATTAGCGTTTCTTTGTTTTAAGTAAGCAACACATTATGAATAGAAATTTACACTTACAACGTCAAGTTTGAACATGATAAGCTTTAAACATGATATGCTACTAATGTTCTAGATTTGTGAAGTTATGATTCAGCATTAGCCTACTCCTGGCAAAGACCATGCTAGAGATCAGCGTAAGGAAGTTGCAATTGTATGGGAAAAGGGGCACAGGGACGGACCAAGTTTGTGGTAAAGAGGGGGCACAGGAGGCCACAGGCAGACCAATGAAGGCAAGTGCTGAAAGCAGAAAGCCACAACAGGGGGTCTGGGGTCTCCCCCAGAAAATTTTGAAATAAGGTTCTCAGTGAGTCCGGATCTATTAAGCTTGGATAGCATTGCCGAGTATTGTCCGAATCAAATTAAGATGCGGATCAAGACCAGTGTTTTCTCTAGTGGAATGGCAATAAGTCCGGGTCTATTTGTAACATTATGTTTGGCTACAGGTGGCTTAAGATCGCTTGCGACATTGCGCATGCTCAAAAGTACCGGAACAATATGCGGTTCACTCCACGTATCACCATCTGTAGCCAGCCGAACTTACTAACCTCAAATCCAGTAGTGGAAGTGCAAGCCGTGAAATATCCGGTTTTATGTGGATAGACACCGGTACTAATAAGACTGGATATGAAAGCTGTAATGGAAGCAAGCTATATGTCACATCATAATACAGCAGCATGGACACTAATCTTTGCCCAATGAGGCCAAGTGCAGGAAGGTTAAGAAGAAGAAAGAAACTAGGATGACATACCAGAAGAAGATAACGATGGGTACGGTGATATCCAAAAATAAATCGTCACTCCAGGAAGACAAGGAAAGTTTCCAATTGCAGGCAGATACCCTGAGCGACACTTGCGTCTGCGTATCCAACGGATTAGGGGCAATCGGATCACGAGTACCGGTACGGTAAATATCGGCTCCAACGGGCACAAAGAAATAAAAGGTTAGAGCAGCAAGTAGATGTGGGATGACGTTTTAAGTTCTCAGCACTGCCAGGTGGAAGTCTGCAGATTGATACCGCGGGATATCTTGCTTCGTTTGTTATCGTCTGAGCTTGTGAACCGTCGCTGAGTTGATCAATGATAGCTCGCTGTACACGAGAGACTGGGTCGGTAAAGAAAGTGGAATGGCAATGGAACCGGGCGGTGGATTGAATTAGCGTGATGCAACGCTAAACAAATCAGAACTGCTATTGTGATTATAATGCTCTTTTTAGCAGACAATCGTGCTGAAACGTAATCAATAATTCCACAGAATTTGTAACTCCCCCGAGGCAAAGGCTGTGTTCAAAACAACTTGTGGGATTGGCATCTACAGGGTGCGCCCAAAAACTGTGGCGCTGACTCATTTCTCAAGTCATTGTGAATGTGGAGACACACAGAGAGCCGAGCGACCAAGCCGTGGCCTGACTCGTGAAGAGTTCACTGATCCAATCGCTGCCGGAGGCTTTTCATCTGTGGCACATGACTCAGGCTTTTTCCACAACAGGAATACGTCTGCTTCTGTTGAAATCCCTACTTGCCTCTGTTTCTTCTATTGAAATCCCAAATTGCCTCTGTTACTTCTATTGAAATCCCAAATTGCCTCTGTTACTTCTACTGAAATCACAACTTGCCTCTGTTACTTCTATTGAAATCCCAGCTTGTCTCTGTTACTTCTGTTGAAATCCCAGATTGTCTCTGTTACTTCTATTGAAATCCCAACTTGCCTTAGAGCTGTTACTTCTATTGAAATCCCCGCTTGCCTCTGTTACTTCTATTGAAATCACAACTTGCCTCTGTTACTCCTGTTGAAATCCCTACTTGCCTCTGTTACTCCTGTTGAAATCTCTACTTGCCTCTGTTACTTCTGTTGAAATCCCTACTTAACTTGCCTCTTACGGACCATGACATCCTGCATCAGGTGTGAATACACAATGCTGTTACTCCCAGTCAAGATGGCTGCCTCAGAATGGACAGAAGACAGTTTCTGATGGCACAGGAATGGAACTCATCGATGACAAGGACTTAAACATTTTTTGGATGGGGGAAATAAAACCAGAAATTTCACGCCTACAAAAAGACCACTGACGGATAGAGGGAGACCACATCCAACACTGCAGTCTGCGAAACCCATTATCACTGGATAATTATCCCGAAATATTAGAAGTAAATAGCACTGAATATTATCTGGATGGAAATACTAGAAGTGAATTAACTGAAGAAGAGTAACCACCTATAGTTAATGTTCAGGAAGTGCAGAACAGTGTATCAGATGAAATATTTGATGATACTTCAGTGTAGAATCGTTTCGTTTTACTTAGAAAAGGTTGAGTTGAGCTAGAAAAGGTTGAGTTGAGCAGGTCTGGAGGTATTAGAATGGTAGCAAGTGAGAGTTGAAATTTTGCGATACAGATGGGAACCCGCAATCAGACAGATGGCGCTGGGAGCACAGAGGTGCCTACAGGTCGACATTGCATCTTGAAGCAACTCGTGGCAACTAGCTTTCCGGCGATGGAAGCAACTTGGAGTGACTGATCAGTTGCCAGTTTTGTCGACCTGAGCGCGCTTGCATCTCCGAGCAACTGCCGGATCCGCTAGTTGATCGAGCGTGCTGTTCGAGGAACTGCCAGTTGCTCCGAGTTCCTCTCAGTTGCTGAAATGTCAACTTGCGCGTGGTAGTATTTTTTATCTGCGACGAATCCGTCAAGTTGCTTCAAGGCACATTTAAAATGTGGCAGAACAGAGCAGTGATGTTACAACACCCTTTACGCAGTGCAACAGGCTGAAAACTTGAGGCCAACGCTCGCTCTGATGCCAGTGGAACAGTCTTGCTGGTTCCTCATTGTTATTTTTCTGTCAATACCCGTAGCGAACCACTCAGCTTCTTGTCAACAAGGAAAGCGGGAAGGAAAGCGGGATCTTCATAATCGTCACAAGTGCAATTTGGTGAAAAACACTATAAATACATAGACCGCGGGAGATAAACAGGCGGAAGGCAGGCATATGTTATTATTCCATTCAAAACGGTGTTATTCATCATAATATCCCAGGATATTATCGGGAGTTTGAATGTGTCAGGAAGCTAGGCCATATGAGATTGGCAGTATCAATTATTGGGTTGTCGTAGCAACACCATGGAGACANCCAACTTGCCTCTGTTACTTCTATTGAAACCCCAACTTGCCTCTGTTACTTCTATTGAAATCCCAACTTGCCTCTGTTACTTCTATTGAAATCCCAACTTGCCTCTGTTACTTCTACTGAAATCCCAACTTGCCTCTTTTGCTTGTATTGAAATCCCTCCTTGCCTCTGTTACTTCTGTTGAAATCCCTACTTGCCTCTGTTTATATATTACTACTGTTGAAATCCCAACTTGCCTGTTACTTCTACTGAAACCCCAACTTGCCTCTGTTACTTCTATTGAAATGCCAACTTGCCTTAGAGCTGTTACTTCTATTGAAATCCTAGCTTGCCTCTGTTACTTCTGTTCAAATCCTAACTTGCCTCTGTTACTTATTTTGAAATCCCTCCTTGCCTTTGTTACTTCTGTTGAAATCCCAACTTAAAACTTGCCTCGTACGGACCTTGACCTCCTTGCATCAGGTGTGAATACACAATGCTGTTACTCCCAGTCAAGATGGCTGCCTCAGAATGGACAGAAGACAGTTCCTGATGGCACAGGAATGAAATTCATCAAATACAAGGATAAACATTTTTTGGATGGGGGAAGTAAAACCAGGAATTTCACGCCTACAAAAAGACCACTGATGGATAGAGGGAGACCACATCCAACACTGCAGTCTGCAAAACCCATCATCACTGGATAATTATCACGGAATATTAGAAGTAAATAGCACTGAATATTATCTGGATGGAAATACTAGAAGTGAATTAACTGAAGAAGAGTAACCACCTATAGTTAATGTTCAGGAAGTGCAGAACAGTGTATCAGATGAAATATTTGATGATACTTCAGTCTAGAATAGTTTCGTTTTACAGAGGAAAAGTTGAGTTGAGCAGGTCTGGAGGTATTAGAATGGTAGCAAGTGAGAGTTGAAATTTTGCGATACAGATGGGAACCCGCAATCAGACAGATGGCGCTGGGAGCACAGAGGTGCCTACAGGTCGACATTGCATCTTGAAGCAACTCGTGGCAACTAGCTTTCCGGCGATGGAAGCAACTTGGAGTGACTGATCAGTTGCCAGTTTTGTCGACCTGAGCGCGCTTGCATCTCCGAGCAACTGCCGGATCCGCTAGTTGAGCGTGCTGTTCGAGGAACTGCCAGTTGCTCCGAGTTCCTCTCAGTTGCTGAAATGTCAACTTGCGTGTGGTAGTATTTTTTATCTGCGACGAATCCGTCAAGTTGCTTCAAGGCACATTTAAAATGCGGCAGAACAGAGCAGTGATGTTACAACACCCTTTACGCAGTGCAACAGGCTGAAAACTTGAGGCCAACGCTCGCTCTGATGCCAGTGGAACAGTCTTGCTGGTTCCTCATTGTTATTTTTCTGTCAATACCCGTAGCGAACCACTCAGCTTCTTGTCAACAAGGAAAGCGGGAAGGAAAGCGGGATCTTCATAATCGTCACAAGTGCAATTTGGTGAAAAACACTATAAATACATAGACCGCGGGAGATAAACAGGCGGAAGGCAGGCATATGTTATTATTCCATTCAAAACGGTGTTATTCATCATAATATCCCAGGATATTATCGGGAGTTTGAATGTGTCAGGAAGCTAGGCCATATGAGATTGGCAGTATCAATTATTGGGTTGTCGTAGCAACACCATGGAGACATACACCGCTGAAAGTTGCAGGTTCAGTTTCATTGCTTCGCAGCATTGGCTACCTAAATACAAAGACACATTGTCAAATGGTGCATTTTTTTACATTTATGACCCGCTCTGGCAAAACCAGTCGCATGTTGCTCCGAAGGTGAGCCTCAAAGAAGATGGGATACTAACACCAGAAGAGAACGGAGATGACACGACAAGAGAATGGAGGCAATAGAAAGTTTCAGATTTCATAACAGACAATCGTCGCTCCTCTTCATTCACTCACACAAACCCCAGCTGAAATAGAACATCCAGTGAATCTGGTGTCGCTGTTCCATACTCCAGTTGCACTCCCTGTATTGTCGTGGATTTCGTACTTTCGTGGTTTTACCCTGTTTTTCGTACATGTAGAAGTTACAAATCACTTATGTCTTTTCAAAATTGACTGAATATTATCCCAGTGGTTCTTCGTATATTATATAAATAAGATTCTTATTATTTTTGATTGTTTATATGAGTCATAATGAGGAACGAGACCAAAGCCCTGCTGTGGGAGGATGTAACAGACAGACAATACTGAAATTGACAAACATTAGGTTTTAAACCTGCCACACTAAGAGGGAATGCGGCCCATGGGTCACATTTAGTAACATTACCACAGTTGGCAGTATTTCAACAATCTGACACTTCTCAGATGTTTTTTCTGACAGTTACATGTAGCTCATCATTTACAACAATTTTTTTCATGACGCTCTTTCAAACATTTCTTTGACAACGAAAAACAACCTGGTGTTAGAATTAAATATCACCAGTTACATTTCTTTCAACATTTTTTAGTGTTTCCTCACTATTCTTGGATGATGTTTTATCCAAAACATTGCCTCACACAAGTAAGCCAACATTTCAAGCTGTCTTACTTTCTATCAGAAACGATCAGACAAACAACTTTCTACCTGACTGCAAAAAAAATTGCGCGGTAGCAATCGGCCTAGTAATCCACTTCCTGATCCACACCTGCCGAGTCCACAAACATTTCTAGGTCAAAGCAGAGCAACACAAGAACTATTTTTTTATGATGAAGGAAGTTCAAGCTCGGATAGAGTGGAACCAAACCTCTGAACACACAAAATCAAATACCAAGTCCCAACACTGCACTGTCTGAGGTGTCTTTTTCAGCCTGGTGGTGATAAGTACAGTGGAACCTCAGATGCCGTCCTGAATTCAGAGGTGTCCTGATTACAGAGGTCGAAATGACAGTTTGGGATTGAACTGCGGTGTCCTCAACAGAGTAGTGTCCTCCTGGCAGAGGTGTCCGCTAACAGGGGCGGATCCACGATTGTGGAAAAGAGGGGGCGCACTGTGCTAGAAACATTGAAATCTGCAGTGAACTTCAATGATTTGCTCCAAATTTCAGAATTTCACGGTCGATTTTACAGATTTGTTGGCCGAAAGGGGGCGTGCAGGTGCACCCTCTGGATCCACGCCTGGGTAAGGGAGGTTATAAATGGATAGAATGCTGAAATGATCCAGGGATATTACACCAACCCTTGTAATCGCAGTGGTTGGGGTTCAAGTCCCAGTTGGACACAAGGCACTCTTCAACAGAAGAATTTATTCCCCTGGTGCTTAAATTTCCACCCACACTCTAATCTTCCAACTTCTACAGCATTGAACCCTTGCCGTTCCAAAACTCAAGACATTATTCAGAGTGAAATCGGTGCCCTCAGGTGATAAAATTTTCAGAGTTAGAGGAAACAATACTGCTGTCTCAACACAAGGCATAATATCGAACTCCTACAGGCAACATCCTCAACAAACAAGGAACCGTTACCAGCCAACATCCCTGGATACCACATTTACAACTCAGCAGTACCTTGGCTCATTTTTGCCTCCGGGTGCAAGGTATCTTGTCGATTTCTTGGGTAGTGGGCAGAAGTATAGTGTCATTGTAATGTACTACCTGCGGCAAAAAGGAATGAGGAAGGTTTCGAGCCAACAGAAATGACTCGCTTACGACCAATCTCATACCCAGAGATTCGTTACGCTCGGGCCGAGGTTGTACGTTGCTCCACTAATCTCTGGAGACGGCTACGCACTACTTCGGGGTTTCCAAGGCACATGTGTTGCACTCGGCACATGTATACTAATTTTTTACCGTTTCACTCCAAGCTTTATATGGTGCGCAAAGTAGTGCTGTGGGTTTTCCTCAATAAATACAACAGATCGCTCATAAAAACCTTTCTAAGAACATTTTTTGTGTAACATTTTATACTCAAGTTATTTCAATGCATCTGCGGTTAAAATTCGGTCTAAAATTGCACGATGCCACAAATGACACGTAAGGCGTGAAATGGCCAGCCGTCTCCAGAGATTAGTAGAGCGACCTACAACCTCAGCCCGAGCGAAACGAATCTCTGGGGACGAGATTGGCTTACGACCAGCTTGTTCTTGACCATACTCTCTTTTGCAGACCTTTACCGACACTCTCAAACCACCAGAACTCGGTGAACTACATGCACCACCAAAAACAACAGAGTATCAGTTACTGGTTAACAAATACCTTTGAAGATTATGTAAGATTATGCATTCCAGTAACCATAGAAACAGGTTGACAAAACAGATAACTAGAAATGCACACCTTGGTTGAAAAAAATGGTACAAATAAACTTGTGCGATTCTCGCACGATCAAACGGACTCAATCCCAGAGGAATGTTTGGAAACGGGGCATTTTTCAGCCATGTTTCTCCTTGACTTCATCCAGAACAGTATCATTCTAGCTGCCGTTTTTGTCAAGGTATATTTCCTTCTGCACTCTCGCTATCAGAAAACGGGAAACAAGTTCATTGGCAACTCAATATAGTTGTAGGCAATTGTTTTTTTCAGCTCAGTCAGACTTGCTGTTCAATAACCTTGATCAGTTTTTTTAGGGTACCAAACCTGCTGAGCTCTGTTCTGAGTGGTGGCAATTTTTTCTTGTCGAAGACAGGACCAGGGTCTGGGCGACTTTTTTTATAGGGCTCTCCTTCCTAAAAATGTTGACAGACCTAATAATCTAGTGCCATGAATTCGTTTTCGTCACTTGAGGAATCTGAGTTGTGATCCTTGGGAAAACGGAATGAAATGGTCCATGGACCATGTGCTCACCGGGTTGGACATAATAGTCTAATGACAGAGGGAGGTACATATCAGTGTTATGAGCAATCTCGGTCAAGTCACTCCCAGGTAGGACTTTGATGATTTTTGGGTTATGCCACCTGGCGCCATATTGTATGTTCGATCGGGCCGGAACTTCACATGCACATAAAGGTCATCTGCAGGGGACCGCATAGCACATTGGAGTGCTTTGGGTCAGGTCGTTCCTGAGTTACACCACTTTGATGATTTTCGGGTTACGCCACCTGGCGGCCATATTGGATGTCCGATCGGGCCGAAACTTCACATGGTCATAAAGGTCATCTGCAGGGGCCCACATAGCACATTGGAGCGCTTTGGGTTAAAGCGTTCCTGAGTTACAGCACTTTGATGATTTTTGGGTTACGCCACCTGGTGGCCATGTTTGAAGTCAAATCAGGCTGAAATTTGACGTGCATGTAAAGGTCATCTAGATGGAGGTAAATATCAAATTTGAGCCCTCTGCGTCAAGTCGTTCCTGAGTAATAGCACTTACTTGATTTTCAGGTTACGCCACCTGGCGGCCATACTGGATGTCCAATCGGGCCGAAACTTGGTATTTTTGAAGGTACCCCTCCAATGCATGTTTATGCAAAATATGAAGTCGCTCGGTGAAATAATAACAAACTGTGAGAGGTTCGTCACTTTTGTCAAACTTTGACCTCTGTGACCTTGAAAAGTAGGTCAAATCAAAAACTCGTTACATATGTCATGTATCCTCATTAGATACACCTATGATAAAAATTTGGAGATGATCCAGTTATTAGTTCAGGAGTTATTGCACTTTTTGTGTTTTTGGTTTTGGCCACCTGGTGGCCAAGCCAACAATCGAATCGGACCGAAACTTGGTGTCATGGGTCATGCGACCTAGGGCTATGTATGTACCAAGTTTCAGATCCACAGCCCCAGCGGTTACGAAACGTGCCCTGCTAACGGAACACGACGACGACGACGGACGACGACGGACGACGCCGGACGACGGACGCTTCCCCATCGTAATAGCTCACCCCGGTGAGCTAAAAAGCTATGTACTTGCAAATTGCAGGGATTATTTGTTGTGCTGTACACAATAATCGCTGCAATTTGCAGTTTCATAGATTTCTCCATTTTCTCCAGGATCACAACTCAGATTCCTCAATTGATGAAAATGAGCAGCCCCTTTCAATGTTCCTAGCACAGGGTGCCCCCTCTTTTACCAAACCCTGGATCCGCCCCCGCCTTTTATCAATCCCAAAGGTGTCCTTGGCGGTGTTGACAGAGAGGGTCAACTTCACAAGTAGATTCAATATTAGCTCTCAAATCTCAGAGGTATCCCCCTCCAACTCCTGACATGAAGATCAATTCCTCAGAACCCGATAGATATCATTTCATAAAGATTTCCAACTCTTCAGTGATAAACAAAGCACTTTTGCAAAAACCCGCTGCCTTAGTACACATCATAACGCCAGTCCGTGTGTTGTTGCCAAAATATTGGTAATTTGTGAGCTATATTTAGTAGGTCCTGACAAGGTTATCAAACATCAAAACTGAGACAACCCAATCATGAAAACTTTCCTGCAAAAAACACACGAGTATGGAGATGGAATGAGCCGAGACGACTGCCATATTTCAAAGAACGCAATCCAAGGTAGTCAAACGCCATCGAAATTATTCCACTGGGGACGAGTCACGTCCATTCCTGTCATCTATTTTTTCACGTTGACGAAGATTAGAAATGACAACATAGCGTGACACAGAGAACGACAAATCGTTTTTTTGGCTGGTTGTCCACGGACAACCTGAAATCCAGAACTTGGTTGTCCGTATCAAATGTTGATTGCCCGTAGGCCGAGATGTTAAAACATTTCATGATAAAGTTGCTCTCAGGGAAGTTGTCCACGGACAACTCATCGGAGGAAATGGCTTGTCCGTTTGGGAAAATCGGTTGTCCCGGGCGCCCGGACAACCAATTTGTCGTTCACTGTGACAAGCGCTGGGCATCCAAACTTATCACCACCGAGGAGCGACGAGGCTTTTGCGCTTTCTCACCGTTCTGGTGTCTGGCGACCTTTCCTTCAGAGGTGATGGAATTCTCCGAAGGTTTGAGGAAAGAATTTGTCACACTGATTTTTTGTAGCATCTAGGAGAAGATGGAAACATTGCGACTTGGATTGGACAATGTGAAGATTAATAGTGAAGAATAGAAGACACAGAACTTGCAGTAAATCAATGATATTACTTGTGGAACCTATTGAGGCCTCTATCGGGCAGACCAACTCACTGGGTCCGCCCAGTGGGTGTTGTCTAGCTGCCCTACAATGTCACAAAATTTACGTCACAGACTTAAGCCACGGCGTCCACGTCATGTATGGTGTTGTGGCGCGCACTTCTCTACTCTGAGGTACGTCACATTTTGTCACATTCTAGGACCGCTAACTGGTGGTGGCCTCTAACGGCAGTATTTAATAAAGTCTCACAATGGGGACTGAACTCAGCAGTTCCTAATAGAGAGGTGTACTCGTGGCAGAGGCACCCATTAAGGGAAGTTCTATTGTTCTACCCACTTTCATTTCAGGAGAAATTTGTGGTGCAAATCTGTCTCAGAATCAGGATGACTAATTCAGATGTGGGAGAATGAACATAATGAAATTATATTTGTAAGTGGGAGTCCAATACTGGATGTGCACCAATAAAAATTTCTCAAATACCTGGCAAACAATTTATAAACAGCCGAGATGATGATGGTATTTGAATTAAAAGGAAACAAAGGGAAAATCGACAGACCCGGAGCAAATTTGATAGACTTTTGTTTGCTAAAGGAACAACATGTAGGTTGTTGAAATGTGGCAACAATATAACTTTCCAGGTTTGTGGCTTATATTCATTCAAGCATTAACCTTGGCATTTTCAAACTGAAATTCACAACAGATTACACGATCAAAACATGACTTTTTCAGGTCCTAATATCATCCAGATTGAAAGGGAATTTCTATCTGAATTGAAGAAATATTTCCCCCTGAAGGTATGTATTCAAT